>ML789608.1:346787-361551 GCA_009831015.1 Picea engelmannii | reverse complement strand
GGCGCTAGCACTCCTGAGATAGTTATAGAGGAGTGCTCCCCTCCAAAAACTTAGTTTTTTGAGTGTTTTCAGATGGCAAAAGGTTCATGAGCCCAGTTAACCTTTCCTCCTCTTCCAAATCAAGTGTTTGACATGTGCCAAGTGTCCTCCTGATGTCGTTTACAGGAACGACATAGGCATCATGGCATTATGCTTTCTTTGAAACTTGTGACACTTGTGAGCAAAATGCGACACTTGCGACCTTTGTAATGACGACACTTGCAACACTATCAAAGTGAGTATTTTTTATGTGTAACAGATTGCCCCCCAAAGTATGAAGTTAGAAGACAGGAACTGATAACTGAAATGATTTGTAGACTTTCAAGCAAGGTTATAGACGCAGAGAACCTGACAAAAGATGCACACAAACATCCAACAAATATTATGACATGTTTCAAACCCAAGGTAGGCATACCTATGCTTGGGTGATAAAGACTTGCAAGATATGGCCGCCATAAAATACACTGCAGATCCATAATTGTATTGATAAAAAGGTATAGCCACTGAAAATACACTATGGATCTATACTCCCATGACCTGAACTGATCGTAGCCATGAAGAATACATAGTGGATCTATGAGATGACAAGACATAGCCACGACCAATACAAAGTGGATCTATGTAACAGTGTATGTGTCATTGTTCAAAAGAAACTCCATTGCAACCTGGGCAAAGTACATATCAAAGTGATCACTCAACCCAGGGTCTTCTTACCGATCCTGATGTAGTATGAATCTAACCATGCGAATAGATGTCCCGATGTCGAACATGGCAAAAACCACTTGATTACCGGTCAATGATGTAAATCGTTAACAAGCGCGAGGGAGATCACCACTAATGTCAATGATTCCCAAGGTACTCTAGTACATTCCAACAAATGTGAATGGATGAGCTGGAGTTGAACATCTGTGGAATCATCCGATCAGAGGTCAATGATGTAAACCCATTGCCAGACATGAGGAGGCCTGTCATTTAGGCATGCAGGTCCCAAAGTACTAACTAGTTTCTAAGTCTAATTCCTGGATAATGTGTTGAAGTTGACAGGAATAGGCTCGTCGAAGGAGGGCCTTGATGTATCCCCCATCAACGACAAGAAACAAACATAGATATGTAATTGGTAGATCAAATGAACATGGACTGACACGGGTATTGAAACAAGATATTTGTGATGGCTGACTCTCGAGGCAGATATTTCCCTTGAACACTGAGGCACAACAGCAGAAACATGAAATGGACCAAAACTTGACGATGCAGTGGATGTTGTGACTTACGTCAGGTGACCCAGAGGAGTAAAAGAAACTCAAAGGATTGGCTTAGTGTAGAGGTTTAGTGGATTAAGATGTGCGGAAAGACAAAGTGTCATGTTCAAAGGCGACTCTAAGAGTTACTTGGTAATGTTCTCAAGAAACTTCTTGGCTTGCTTCTTTCAATTTTTTCCCCCATCCAGATAGACGAGTACCTCTTTTTAATTTAACAAGCTCGAGGAGGATAACACATGCTCGATCAAACTCACCTTTGGTAAGTTCATCTTCCTTTGTTTAACGAACTGGAAGAAGTAAGGGTTTGATCCCATATGGGTCTGTCAATTTTTTGTTTAGCGAGTCCAAAGACAGAACTCGAAGGTTTTTCATGATTATAGAGTCTGGAAAAACACTTAAAAGAGAACTCTCTCAGTTCCTTTTTCGTAAAGTAGTCTGACGAGACCGAAAAAGAGATAAACTATCGCTCAACATATGTTTTCTTCAAATACTTTAACGAGCGTGAATAGAACAAGGTCGCTCGGTAATATTTTCATCTTTAGAGAGTCTGAAAAGAACTTAAAGACGACTCCAATGTTGTCCTTTTTCGTAATGTTAGTCTTGCGAGGCCGAAAAAGAGATAAATTATCACTCGAAAGACACCCTTTCAAACTGTTTAACGAGTGGAAAAAGAAGCAAGATCACTCAGAAATATTTTCATGTTTAGAGAGTCTGAAAAGATCTTAAAGGAGACTCTAGGGGGTTCCTTTTTCGTGTATCCATACAGGTTCGAAAAAGAGATAAAAGTCTACCCAGATGCATTCTCATGTATTTACGAGCACGAGAAAGAACAAATACTAAGCTCAGTATACCCCCAGCTTGAAAGCTAGTGGCTTAACTCCACAATGTTTAGCAAAGGTTGGAGACATGCCCTCCAAGCTTCAATTCATTCACTGACTTTGAGGTTGTCACCAATTTCTCTAGCAGATGAGAAAAAGGAGAAGGGTGGATGAAAAGAAGGTTCAAGAGAGGTGACTATTTCATTTTTTAACGAGCTTGACATAGGAAAAGAACGATGCTCAGGACCTCTATTTCATTTTTTAACGAGATTTCCACAGAGAAGAGAAACTATGCTCGTGGTTTCGTCCGGATCATGGCTTCCAAGAGGATAATACTCTGGAAGGGTACCATGTCAATGGAGAAAACGTGGTCATGGCCTCCAGGAGATCTTCGCTGGATGGAAGATAATCACTCGAGAAGGAACATATGTCAAGGAATGCGATAGGAGTAAGGAGATCAAGCTCCAATAATCCTACCGAATAAATCACCATGACCACTACCGGATCCAAATCGTCGGAAGTTGAAAGCATGGGAGATGATGAAAAATCAACACCAGGAGGGGAGATAGACGGTATATCTGCCCGAATTTCTTCACGAGGGGGAAGAAAAGAGGATCGATGACAGTTATTATCTTGAGGTAACTTGTCAATGTGAAACATTTCTGGAATAGATTCATTCGAAGGGAAAATTGGGGAAATGTAGTTGATCAAAATCTGGACCAGGGGTCAAAATTTAGCCCAAAAATAAATGTTCTCAGAATTTCCTCAAAACAAACAGGTGTGTAGCCCTTGTCATCACGAACCCAACACAACTCGTTTGGGTTCAAACGGACATCGGGAGTGAGAGATATCACGATCTGTTCGAATCACCAAACAGGTAAAAAATTTGTGCTGACTGTACAGTCCGTACAGGATGACGTGGCATAGGCCGTACGATGATGTGGCAGAGGCCATACAGTGACATGGTAGTTTATGACATGGTAGTTTTAGATTGGTAGATTTGGGCAAATGGTGTTTCGACACGTGGCATTTTTTGGTTAGTGGTTTGGTGCCATGTGGCCCAGTCATGGGCTGCCACGTGGCACCATTGTATTGGTTATTGATTGAAAATTTATGGAGTCCGTGGGGATCGAACCCCGGACCTCCTCCCCCTTTTGGCAACACTTTGGTGGTGTGTGGGCTACCACTATCCCACATGGTGGTCCTTGTTTAAACTATGGTTTTAATTATATTTAAATTGCATTGAAATATGATATGGGGCTCGTCCGAGCTGGGGCTTAGCCCCAGCCCTGGTCGTATACATTTAAACCATATATGACCACCGATTTATACATGGAGTGTGTGGGAATTTTAAAACATATCCAAAGCCCCAGTCACATAGACTTTAATCATGTGACCTTAACATATATTTCGTGCGGGTTTTGGTATTACAACAGAGTTAGCCTCGGTTTTATGTGTAATCATATGACCTGCCACCATATGCACGCAGACTTTTTTTGGTTTTGGTTTGAACGGTTACAACCAACCATACGCCCGCCACTTGTCACCCATATATTCTCTCTCAGAACTGAGCTCTTTTGTGCGGGGTCGCGGTCACATGGACCCATATGCCCATGGTCTTGGCGGTTAGGAGCTGGCGCGTCCATAACCATCCTACAGTTTTCATCGTTATGTGGTTGTGCCTGGTGTTGGGTTTAAGCACGTGTTTTGGAGTGTTTTCTTGGTTGAGAACACCCAGAGGTGCGTTTTGGCGAACCAGAGACAACAAGCTTGAAGGAAGAGAATGGCAGGAGGCCTATCTTCTTCATTGTTTGGTCGAATGAGGTGCCATAAAAGCCCAGCTAGGGGTTTTTGGATGTTCTGAATCCATTGGCACTATTTTCACAGCCATTTGAAGACTTCTTTTGCAGTTTTTTAACCATTGAAGTTTCAGGAAGCTCTAGGGAGCTTGAAGCCCTCATTGTTTGAGGTCATGCTCAGATGAGCCTATCTTTGTTTTCTGTTATTGAATAATCATTTTTGACTAATTATTATTCTCTGAACACTTTGGGATAGGTTTCAGATCCATTTGAGGACTTTTACAGGTGTTTTTTCCAAAGAGAAGATCAGTGAAGCTTATGGACACATGTAGAAGAGGTCATGCCCGGATGAGCCATGATCCGTTTTCAGAGTTTTATTAGTCATTTTTGGGGTTTTTATGTATTTTTTTCCCAATGGTACAGTCAGAATATCCATTGGAGTTGAGCAGTAGCTTGTAAAACAACATTTGACAAATTAATCCCAGAGGGCCAAGTCCATTGATGGAGGCTCAAGGAGATGTAGCCCAGAGAGGGGTGAACTCCTTTATCATGTTGTTATTGTTGTGAGTTTGATGGTTTATTTGCTGCAAGTTATGTTGTTGTGTATTTATTTAAAGCACATATTTAACCATTTAAAAGAACATTTTCTCACACATGAACATTTAAAGGAAGAAGCATGAACTTAACACATAATCTATATTGCATATTTTAACACATGAAGCAAGATCCTGTAAAGTTTATTTTAATGAAGTAGAGGGTGCTTGCATAGAATAAAAAGCCATCCTTCTATTTTCAGATCAGTAGTCGATCGCAAATGACAAGGAACTCAACCATGATTGCATCGAGGAATTGTCAAGTGTCAATAGATGTTGGGCATCTGACGAGGGAGATTTGGATTGGGTAGAAACATATGACGTTTCGGTTGGACTAAGTGGCACAGTGTCACTTAGTGCATCGAATTCCAACGGACAAGGTACAATCCGAGGGTCAAATGATTCCAAAGATTGATAAGCCACGGTCGAAATCATATCGACGGTGGCAATATGATGTGTAGTCGGTGGAAGTGGTGTAGGGAAGGTACCCATGAGGCTAGAATATTTTAGTAAGCCAACACCAATGCTTTTTTACGTGATCTTGTGGTCTCCCAAGAAAGGAATATTGTTGGTAGAAGGAACACGAGCATCGGTCGTGCATAAATCCAACTGATCAACAGTGACAATTTTTCCCTAGTGAGGAAATTGTACACATCGAAAGACTGATGAGGCAATGGTAGTCATAGCATAAAACCAACTTCTTCCAAGTAACAAGTTGTAATCAAGGGGAGCATCGACCACCTCGACATCAACAGTAACAGTTTTTCTACCCAGTTGGATGGGTAGGGACTGTAAAATCCCATGGGGATGAAAACCTCGCCCATCGAAGGCGCATAACATTGTTGGGGATTTGTTGAGTGCTGGTGATTTTAAGCCTTTCCAACACGCTAAAGACATGACACAAGTTGAGGCTCCCTCATCCAAAATAGTTCGATGGATTTTTTGATTGTGAACAACAACATCAACTTGGAAAGAAAGTTGGTGGGAGAGTCGAGACGCATAATTATCTAGGTTAAACATGATCTGATTGGACGACTCAGGATCAACAGCACCAAGAGTGGTCAAGAGAGTTCTACGTTGACTGGGGCAGTGCTGTAGAACTTCTAACACAGACATAGCACACGGTGCTTGAGCCAAATCTTCAACAATGTTGTAGTTCTGGGCGGCACGTGAACTAGGATTAAAGGTATCTTTGCGGATAGTGCTCTTAGGAGGGCGTAAGATAGAGTCGAACATGGGTTTCTCAATCTGAAGTGGTCCAAATGGAGGATTAACCGATGGAAGACTAACGGAGGATGATGATGGATCCGATAAAGTACCGATACCGTTAGTGTCTTTTCCTTTATCAGGGTTACCTGGTGTTTCATATGCCTTGGAGTGAGTGGTCAAATTAATCCCATTAAACATATAAATATGTGCACTCGATGAGGCCTCATCATTAGGATCGCAAGAACTGCCCCCAGGAGAGGGGGTTTGAGAAACCATGGATTGCTGTTGTGGAAAAGGCTAAGTAAGCACAATGGGTTGTGACTTCCCTTGGAAAATTTTAGCCACTTCATTGTGAAGTGGACAATATCGAGTGTAGTGATCGTCACCACAAATGATACACGGGAATTTCAATTTCCATTATGGTTTCTTTTTGGTAGCAGTTGTTTGATTTTTGGGTTGTTCATTATTATTTTTTGATTTATTTTTTGTCTTCTTCTTACCTCCGGATTGTTGTGAAGGGGAAGATTGAACTGCATTCACCTTAGAGATCTGAGTTTGGGGGGAGGTAGAGGAGGGTTTAGTCGATTTGGAAAGAGATTGAGTTTTGATGGAACCGATAACACTATCTGCATGAGATGAGGATGATGGCTTAGAAGGATCGGTATTAGCTCAAGCAACATTCAGAAGAAAATCATACAAAGTACCAGATTGGGAATAAACCAAGTCTAAGTACTAAGCCCGAGCAATGGCTTGTTCCTCTGTGACTGCACCACCCATAGCGACATCGCGAGCGATCGGGGGTAACAATGATTTAGTAAACCATTCTGCTAAGAGCATGTCAGGAATGACTTCCTTGATCATCCTTCATCGTCACCTCCACTCATGAATATGGTCAGGGATATGCACAAAGTTAGTTTGACGAAGGGAGGTCAAGAGTTCAGTACCCATCTCATAGAGAATAGGCAGTTGAAAGTGCGTGAGGAAAGACATGGAAAGGGAATTGAAATCATGAAAAGAAGCATGTGGTAGTTCAATATACCACTTTGCTGCTAAACCGGTAAGTATTCGCTGGAAAAGATGCAAACGTATAGAATCATCCATGAGGGAGTTTGATGAAGACCACAAAAGGAAAGTCATCACATGGTTGTTCGGATCTTCACCAGGGTTTTCGTCAAATTTCAGAATATCATAAGGAAGTTTAGCTGGAATGACTGGCCAAACCGGTGAATGAGAAATAGGATCATTAGTTAACCGAGACAAGTCTGGGAGATCCAGAGTCACAAGGAAAGGTAGTTGTCGGTTAATGTGCGAATGATACTGGTACGACATAGGAACACCAGTAGGACCATAGACTGGGTTAGGTGGATAGTTGTAACCAGGAGGTCCTCCTACATACGGTTGTTGTTGGCCATGATAAGAAGGATTCGGTGGTGCATGAGAAACATGGGCATAACTCAGTGGGTTCTAAACATTATAGGCCAGGTGATTTATTTTCCCGTGACAAGGATAAACATTTTTCCCTTGAGAATGGTAAGGAGTAGATCCCAGAGGCGAATACACATGAGGCCCATGAGGAGGATAAGACTGTGGTTTCAGAGAACTCCAGGTGGTATTTTGGATACCGCCCAGATAAGATTGCCCATAAGATGTTCTGGGATGGACAGGATTGGATAATCCTCCTAGTGGGTTATTATACAAGTGCCCCCCAACGTAGGGTTAGGTAAAAGTGCCTCTTGAAGATACTCCCCAGTATTGTGAAGGGTTTCCAACAAACGAGGGTTTCCCCCCTACCAGTGGTGGATGTATGACCAAGGTTTCACTTGAAAATGGAGGTTGCCCTCCAGGAGGAACATGAAAAGGGGTTGTCCCTCGGGGGGGGGGTAGGACTACCATGGAAAGGTAGTCCTCTAGGAGGGAAAGGTATGTTGGATGGTGGTTTCCCTCCATCCAGTTGTACTTAGCCAACAGGGGTCTGTGTTCTTGGGTGAGAATATGTCCCAATAGGATCGTGTGGAACATGCGAAGTTGTAGAGTAAAAACTTGTAGAAACAAGGGTAGAGATTGAAGTTCTTTGGGGATGAGTAGAGGTAATGAGTCCAGCATTAAGATGGACTTGTGCTGGTGTAGAAGTAGGGTGAATAACCTGATCGACTGGGTGATTCATGGTTTGACCGGATGCTCCTGTTTCACTAGGAGGGTCATGGGAATGAAAAGGTTGTCGAATAGATTCAAAATGTTCATATAGATCACATCCTGATGAAGTCCTCCATACAGAACGAGTAGGTGTGGGATTGGTTTCTACTGCGGTGCTAGGACAAACAAGAGTCCTATACTCATCACCAAATATTGGTTCCGTGGATCCCATATATGTTTCGGTAAAGACCCTCTCCAGTAATCGTGGGACTTCTTCGTCTATGACGTTCCCAAAGGAGTCTAAACGAACCAAAAGTGGTTCGAGAGGAGTTACTGACACATGTGTGGTGGGATTTTCAACCATGACCAAAGCGTCTTGTAAGTTATCTAATGGAGGAGCAATAGCACTTCTAGCGTCAGATCGATTTTCTACCTCTCTATGGTAGTTGTCTTCTGGTGGGTTAGGAGGTAAGGGTTGATAGCCTTCCAAAGGAAGCCATTGCATCCTACATGATCGACGAAGACCTTTATCGTCTACAGGCTCAATTGTGGAGAATAATAGAACACACTGAAAATCTAGGGCCAACTAACAAAAAGAAACAACATGTGCTAATAAAATCTAGGAATCAACCAAGCAGACAAAACTTCTCGCGATGATCATACTAGTTGGTGATGAAATCCAACGTCACGTGATCAAGTCAAGAAGGGGCTGGGATATGGTGGAACAGTTACAATGGCGACCTGCTTAATGGACTTTCACCTTGGTGCAAGATTCCACACAGTAATTGTGGATTTACCCTCAAAGGAGCCTGAGTGAGTTTGACCAATGTCTATTCCAAGTACAGTGAGACTTCCCTTCACCTTCACCTTGTGTAAGTACCTAAATATTACGGCAACGAAAGATAAAAATTTGCAATGAATCCCTGGGAGGGTACAGTCGACAGTCCGATATGAAACGTATGGGCAAGATAACAAGTCAGAAATCAAACCTAAAGACTCCCACACATAATCCTGGGTATACCTCCAAGTGACCCCCAATATACGATCCGACCACTACAAACAGTTGAACCACGAAGGGATAATCTCTGTAACTCACCCGAATGCGACCTCGTGCGTAACCCCTGTGTGAGAGGGGGATCCGAGAAAAATAATACAACAATTGGATTTGACTCTCCCTAACTCAGGATGCTAATGTTTGTTTTGAAAACTTTGGAGAGTTGTACTCACAGCCTAATCCAAAGTGCTAACCCTAGTCTACTGTTGGTGGAAGATCCTAAAAACAAAAATGTTCTAGATAATTTTTAATTAGCATTTGTTTTATAGCTATTCTTTACTCAAAGGGTGTACGAAAGTGAAACTGATGGAATGATGACTCAATGCCCAAAAAGATGCATAGAATATGATAATCAATCGCTTCTTTTCAATGAATGCCTATTTAAGGGAAAGAGAAGGAGTTGTTTTCACTTTCAAACACTAATATGAAAAGTCCTCTATCAATTGGTTCTCAATCGAATCCAATGCAATGCTAAAACATTTTCAAAAAACACCTTCTAATATGAAAATCAAGCACTAAAATGTATCTTTTTTGTTTTGTATGCGAATGATGACTGATTCAATGCAAAAACTTCTCCTATCAACTACCTTTTTAGATCAAAGAAATTCAGACAAGTATGATCAAATTTCGCACACACAACACACACCCTCTTGCTGTGATTGAAACAAGAAGAAAACAAAAAATATATATAACAAAGAAAAAGAAAACAATTCACACAAAAATGAGGTGTTCAAAGAACAATGACCTTCAAAAAACCAAGTGATAAGAGTCATAGACTTAAGATGTCCTTCACTGGAGTTCCCGCTCAATCGGATAGGAGAGGAAAAAAGCAGCGGATCGATTTCAAGCTCTCAACAACAAAAACTCAAAAAGAATAAATAAGGGCATAAAATCTGAACAACAAGGTGTTTACTTCTTAGGAGGAAGCATGTCAAAGGTCAAAGGAAGAATCATGAATCACAAAGCAGCTCAACAAGTGAAGAAACAGGGTCTGGACCTCCAAAAAATGGAATTTTTGAAGAGAGTTTTTGCAAAAAGAGGCTGGCGCTCTGGTATAAGGGTCATCAAAGCATTATAAAGCTCTGTCTAACACTTCCATGGAGTGTTGTAACTCTGCTAACATGGGTAGGGGGGCTCCAGGCTCAAAAAACTCATAAAAATGTCCAAAAACCCAAAATTTTGATCAAATTTTGACAGTCAAGATGAGTGTGACGGGGTAAAGAGTCAATCAAAAAATGCAATAAGATATGAAGGGGTGAACAAGGTCGGAAAACAACCAAAGGGCAAGACAAGGTCTAGAGGAAAAATCAAAACCAGAGATTCTGGGTTCGATCCCCAGTGGAGTCACCAATTTCTGTTGAAGGAAAATCTCTCTGCGGACAAGTAGATCTCCTCAAAGAGATAGACTCTTAACTCTAAGACAGAAAGTGCTTATCATGGTCACTGACTTCCTTTTAGATCCATGTGGACTAGTGTGTGAGGAGGAAGGAGAAAAGAAGTACCTTTTACAGGTGTTTGTCCCTGCACGCTCCGAGTTGAGCTCCAATCTTTCGCTCCTCGATAAGCCCTGTAGACAAACAAAGTACGACTACTTCCTACTCTATCAAGATTAGTTCAAAATAGGTCTATCTACTAAAGAGACAAATTCATGTGAGATTGAACACGAATTAGAAAGAAACAGGCCAAGTAAATTATATTAATGAGGAAAAAACATTGCTTACAACCGTAGATGGATTGCAGCATTTTCGTCAAGTCCTCCTTGTCTACCCCTTTCTCAAAAGATCCACGATCTAAATGATTATAGCTTCACCAATTTCTCCCTATGAGATCATAGGTCTCTTTCTTCCAAAATATCTCTGTTCCAACACCACTTAAAAGATCATAAGTTTGGTGTGATTCTCCTTTTTCAGTCCCCTTTCACCATGAGAAAGCTTGCTTATATAGCCTTGGAGAGGCTTTAACCACTTGAGATATCCTTGGGGGAGTTGAGGATTTTCCTCCTTTAGTTGAGGATCTACCCTAAGACCATGGCTAGACTAGGGATTTGAATCCAACTACCTTCCAAGAATGAAAGGATCCTTCCCCCATTCATCTCAACAACTTAACTACTGCCCAGAATAGGCAGCGCTCCCTCAAAAGGGCCATCAAAGCGTTGTAGCTCTCCCTAGTAGTGTATAGGGGAGCGCCAACACTCCTGAGGATGGGAGCGATCCTACAAAAGGGCTGATGCAGCGCTATAATGCTTCCTGATGGCTTATGGGGGGGTGCCAACACTCCTGAGATAGTTATAGGGGAGCGCTCCCCTCCAAAAACTTAGTTTTTTGAGTGTTTTCAGATGGCAAAAGGTTCATGAGCCCAGTTAACCTTTCCTCCTCTTCCAAATCAAGTGTTTGACATGTGCCAAGTGTCCTCCTGATGTCATTTACAGGCACGACATAGGCATCATGGAAGTATGCTTTCTTTGACACTTGCGACACTTGTGAGCAAAATGCGACACTCACGACCTTTGTAATGATGACACTTGCGACACTATCAAAGTGAGTATTTTTTATGTGTAACAATGATGATATTTTTGACTGCTGATAATGCCATCCAAAAATTTTGAGTTATTCTGCATATTTTTCTTTTGAAGATACTTTCTTAATGTGACAATCTTTGCTTCCAAATTTCAAATGATCTTGTCTTTTTCTTCTAGTTTTTCTTTGAGCTCTTCTTCAATTCTTTTATCTTCTTCTATTTGAACCTTCAAAATTGTGATCATTTGTTCTAGTTCTTAAGTGTCTTCTTTCTTGTCTAGTTCTACTTGTAGTTTCTTGTTTTTATTCTTTTCTCTTTTGATAACTTCTATGGCACACATTAATTCCTCTTGGTAGTCAACTTCTACCTCTTCAATTTCTTCTTCGACTTCTTCATATTCTTCTTCGGCTTCTTCATATTCTTCTTCAGAGTCTTCTTTATCAGAGTCTTATACTACCATGAATAGAACTCTTTCTGTCTCACTGTCACTGACTTCATCTTCATCTGATGATGAGATGTCTTCTTTGGTGCATAAGCTTTTCTTGAAAACTTTCTTTATGGTTCTTTTGCCTTTATATGTTTGTTTTCCTTTTGAGTAACCTTCATCATTTCTCTTTTTCTTATAAGGAAATTTGTTAGCAAAATGACCAATACCATCACAATTAAAAAAAATTAAAGGAAGATTACCTCTATACCTACCTTTGGTTCCCTTGTTCAGTATTTTGACAAAGTTGGCCACTTCTTCATCATCTTCTGAGACGTCACTGTTGCTGCTATGTTCTTCTTTTTGTCTTCCCTTTTTCTTTGACTTTTTGGACTCTTTGAAGGATCCTTCTTTTATATATCAATTTTCCTGTTCAGTTCTCATTTCATATGTTGTGAAGATTCCATGTAATTCATCCATGCTTATTGAGTTTAGATCTGATCTTTCTTCTAGTGTTGATATCTTAGGGTCAAATCTCATAGGAAGAGATCTTAGTACTTTTTGAACAATTACAAATTCTTTGATTTCTTCTCCCAGTCCTATGATTGCATTTACTGTTTCATCAACTCGTAAAAGGTAATCTGGAATGTTCTCATCTCCCTTCATCTTAAGTTCTTCGAACTGACCTATGTAAGTTTGCATCTTTGCTTCTTTGACTTTTGAATATCCTTCATAAATATTTTGAAGTTTTTCCCAAATATCTTTAGAAGATTTACAATGTGTAACTTTGGTGAATATTGCTTCACTAAGACCATTCAAAAGTGCATTTTTGGATTTGGAATTATTCTGACCGAGTTTCATTGCTTTGTCATTTGTTGGCGGAACTGATGGTGCTGTGTATCCATCTACAATTGATTGCCAAATTTCAAAACCCTATGCTTGTTTATATGTTTTCATCCTTATGCTCCAAAATACATGCTTTTGTCCATTGAATGGTGGTATTCCATTTTTATACAAGTTGTTTCTCTCCATGATCTACCTTTCAATGGTTAAACTGATTTATGAAGGAACCTGTTCTGATACCAATTGTTGGATTACTGAGAGGGGGGGTGAATCAGTAATAGAGAAATTTAATCCTTTTTAACCATATAATCCAAGTGTGATATCATTGTATCATTATCATCCAATAAATGCAGAGTAAATAAGCAATGAACAAATTAACAATCATACACATACACAGTACACCAGTGTTTTACGTGGAAACCCAAAGTGGGAGAAAACCACATAATGTTTTTTCTTATATGTCTTGAAGAATTAAATTCATTGGAAGCACCAACTTCCTTTGTTTTCTAGCTGCAAATGGAATGAGAACCCCCTTGTTTCTCAAGATACAACCTAAGGGAAGCTCCAAATCCCCTATTCTCTAGCTACAACCAGAAGGAGGCTACAACCACCTATCCTTGCCCCGTCCAACCGCCCTGAAGTAGAAGTAGAATGATGGAACCACTGTCACACTATCACTATGAGATATACCATTGTAAACTTGTACCAATAAACCTAAACCATGCATCAACCTGTACCTCAACCTGTAATCAACATGTACCATAAACAAGTGCATCAACCATGCACCAACCTGTACCAAACAACCCGTAATCAATATGTACCATAAACAAGTGCATCCAACCATGTACCAAGTATGAATCAATCATGTGTCAACTACTCATCAACTATGACTCATCAAAATGTACCAACATCATCAAGTATAGACCTCATGTATGTGCCAACTCATCAACTACTTGTCTCAACCAAGTACCCAACATGTACCTTAACCAAAATCCCTCATCAATTTCATCATCCAAATATGATTTTTAACTCTGTAATAGACCTGGTGTATATGATCACATACCTGGAAACCTTCCTTAACTTTCACAACAAGAGACTATCATTTTCATCAACCTTGTCTTTAGTCTCACATGACTAGTTTGGGATTAGTCAACAATCCTAACTTGAAATAATCATAATTATGTACCTGTAATGAATAAAGATATGAAAATAGTACACATTTTTCTTCAGTTTGTTTTATGTAATTCCTCTAGGTTTCACTACTTGGAACCTCTCAGAAAAGGAGTTATAGCAAAAATGGCATACTTTTTTGAATTCTAGTTATTCTAGAGAGAGACCTTGTAGAGTGTGCCCCACATGGAATGTTTGTTGAATGGATCTGAAAATGTTACACCAAATACTATAGAATGTACTATAACCAACACAATTGGTATTACTAAATTTGGATCTCTTATGAAGAAGTTATGATGTTTGTACTCGAAACACTTGTTTTAGACTAGTTTCAGGACTAGCCACAAACCCTATTTTCCACGGAGTGTAACTCCAAATATACAATGACCCACAAGCTGAAATTTTTACCACAAATACCTGGATATTTTTCCACAATGGCCTATCAATTTCATGGTCTGAATCATTCTAGAAAAAAAATTATTTCGAAAGATGACCTATAAATAACATACCTTATAAAGAATCATCAAAAAAAAATTTCCTCCCTTGAATTCCGGCCTTCATTTATTCACCTACCCTCTGAAAATCGGCTTAGATATCCTTTGGTTACCTCAGTCACCTATATATATTCAATATTCCCAAGTGTGATATAAAATGAGAGAGCTTTGCCTCTTAATTATACTCTCCAAATATCTTCCTTAGAAGCATCTTCTAGGTCACTTAACCCATTTCTATGTCACTTAACCCATTTCTAGGTCATTTAACCCATTTATAGGTCACTTAACCTATTTTCCTCATTTTTAGGGTTAACCACTTTTCATAATTAGAAAGTTCTCCATTACTTTATCATTTAAATATTCCTCCTTGACTTTGTCACCTCACTTTATCATTTAAATAATCTTCTTTGAT
>ML789608.1:327064-346737 GCA_009831015.1 Picea engelmannii | reverse complement strand
CACCTCACTTTATCATTTAAATAATCTTCTTTGATTTTGTCACTTCACTTTATTATTTAAATAATCCTTCTTGACTTTGTCACTTTACTTTATCATTTAAATAATAATTTCTTCTTTGCAATCTCTTTGACTTCTTTGATCTTTTGGGGCTTCAAGCCAACATATGAGGGTCCTCCAACTTCATAAGGCCATAACTCTCAAACCGTGAGGAGTTATGTGGCGTTCCACATACCACCAAAAATGGCATGACATGTACTATCCATATAGAATAGTATTACCTTCAGATATATTAAAACTCATACCATTATACATGAAACAAACTTGGTTCCATTACCCAAAACTTTGTGCTACCGGAATTTGCTACCGGACTTTCTTCAAGGGTTGACATCAATGAAAACCAACTTTAATCAACAAGGTCCAGTGGGACAATTATAGTCCACACTCGACTACATGGGAGGATGCATATGAGGTGTGTCAAAAATTTCCTTATTTGTTTGATAGATTGGATATATAGATTTGTGTCATATACAATTATTGATTTCATTATTAGACTATACAAACTTTGCAACAAAATTTAAAATAAGAGGGGGTGTATGTAACATCCAGCTCCACTAATCACACTTTACACTGACTTATTCTTTGACGACACTTGAGATCAAGTGATCTGGTTATGGTACATTATTATTTATGCTTGATTATGAGTTATATTATGATGTCATTATGATTATATGTTAATATATATATGTATATATATTGACAGGTATTATTAATGAGTTCTCCTGAGTGTGCAGGATACATGAAAGGTTGAGGATGTCGATGGCATCAATGGACTTCCTTGGACTCTAGATTGAGTCGGGTAGTGGACTTGTATTTGGTTTGATTTTTGAGTATTGATTTACATGTATGAGTTATATGATGATTTTAGTATGGATGTTTTTTTTTTGTTTGCTAGTTTGTCTATGACCTACGGAACTAGCCCGTGGCTTGAGAAACTGCTACTTAGGGGAATCTAAGCCATCAAAATCACCTGGGGATCGCACCTAGCTTGAGCCACACCAACCCTTAACATGGTTGGATTTTTTTACCCCGCAGGTTTCAAACTGGTGAATTTAACATCACTGATTTCCTTAATAGCACACTCTGTCACCCACTATCCTACACTGCGAGGACAATTTCAATATGGATGTTATGTATATGGATTATTGACATTGTTCTTGTCAATGGATGCAGGCTTTGTGATGCTTTCTAATCTGACTCACATATGGAGTAAAGGGGTCACACACATAAACCAAACATATGAGGGAGAGGTGTGGCAGTGTCCCTGTCACATCCTACTAGCACTCTCGTCATGACCTAAACTGTAGGTTAATGATTACCTAGTTTGATAGTTCCACAATGTCATGAGGGAAGACTGAGACAGTCACTCATGAAGAATTCTAAAGGGTGTGCAATAATGAGAAATCCTTATTCCTTAGAAATCCCTTATTCTCTCACAAGGTCGACCAAGTGGAGTGTTGACTCCAAGTGTCGGACAAAATTCCAAAGTAGTCAAAGGCGAGTGGCAGCCTTGGAGCACGGAGGTGCGTCTTGAAAGGCACGTCGCATAATCAAATTGTGAGTCAATAAAATATGGAAGACCTAGAACATAAAATAAAAATACTTAGACTCTTTTAGAAAATAGCATGCAAATGATTATTAAATTATAAATAAGGAAACTAACAAAGAATCCAAGTCTAAGAGGTTTGACTAAATGAAATATTAAATAAGTTTATGGAATTGAGATTTAAATAAATTCTATTAAAAGGGGGAATAAGAATCAAAAGTTGAGAAGATGAACATGTGTGCATGAAAATAATAAAAGAGAGTTTAAATAAAAAGAAAATAAAAACATGAGAGAATAGGTGGTTAACTCAAAGTTGGTATCTTGAGTCAAACAACCACTAATCCTAACTAAAAGAAGACTCCTAATCCAACTCAAACTAAAATCTAGGTAGGGGACACAAAATAAATGAAGGATTGGGGAACTAAGGAGTAACCAAGAGAAGAAAGAGGAACAAATTGGGGAATGTGAGGGAAAATGCCTAATTAATCAAAATAAAAAAGATTTTACATGTGCAACTTTGGGAGAGTGTGACAAGTGGTGTGGGTGAATAATCCTTGATTAAATTATTAAAAAAGTATGTGTTTGTGCATGAGAGGACAAGTTTCATTTCTAATTTTCCTATAAATGAATTGGAGAGAAAGAGAGAAGGGATCTCAAGTTTGGAAGTATTGTTATGCCGCCAAAAGTTTTCTAGACTAGTTTACTTGTTGAGATTTGGGTTGGAAAACTTTTGTAAAGAGTGGAAACTCTTCCTTCCAAGCACAAGTTTGTTCTATTGTTTTCTGGTTTACTGTGTGTGGCCCCTTTGCGTCTCGGGTGGCTAAGGGGGAAGAAGAGTACCCCTAGTGTTGGCTAGGAGGTACCAATGAAGTCTTGGATTTTGCAAGCAAGGAGAAGAAAAAGTTTATAGTGGAGGCTCCAGATTGAAGTTCAACATCAAAAATTTGCATTCTTGGTTACAGTATTTAGACATGTATCACTTGTAATTTTTAATGGCACTTGTATTGAGTAACGTGTATGTTCTAATCGGTCGTTACTATGTTAATTTAACATTCTTGTAATTTGATTCAGTATTATAAGGCTATTGAATTTGGATATTGATTTAAGTGTATATTCAAGAATGTAAATTCATGAATGTTTTCCTTATTTATATTCTATTATAAATTGATTCGATGTGTTATAATTAGAAATTAAGTTTTAAATATGACTAGTTAATTTTAAAATCTCAGGGTTATTATTATATTGTAGCTGTGATGTATTATGAGCAACTAGGATTTCTTTCATAGTGAATAAGTTCGAAATTCTACATTAAATTAAGTCCTAGGTATAATTAAAATACACAAGAACGAGTTAGTAGGATACAACACATAAGATTGTACACATTTTCTTGGCAGTTTCCTCTTAGAATATATGTTCGACCATTGGAACTTCCAAATCCCTTATGTATATAGTCATTCATAATATAAATTTGTTTACCTTCTAAACTCTAATAGGTTATTGAAATTTCATTTTTCTTAATCCTTTTCATGAATTGATCTGACTGTCTAATTGTATATTTTGTAATAGTTAATTGGACCCACAAGAATATATATATATATATATATATATATATATATATATATATATATATATATATATAGGGAGATTAAAGTCTAAGGATTGACTATCAACTCTTCAGGAACCAAGAGACCCTTTTCTGTTTCTAAGATAATGCAAAAGCTGTTCCTTTTTATGGCATTTTTATCTTATGATTAATGACGGTTACATTGTTGGGGTTACATGGTGTGTAGATTTAAATTTATATGATGATACCAAAGTGTTCTGAGAGCTCTTTTCATTGTTTCGTGAGTTTTTTTAAAGAAAACTTAGATAGTAACTGTCAAAAACCATTTCCTTGCAACTTTTGTATTGCATAACTACTTCGAAAATAAATTGAGAGAATTGATAATTAAACTACAACTTTTTAAACAATACCGATGTAGAACTGTAGATCGATTTACTTTAATCATGATGTTTGTTGGTTTTTTCTTTGTATTATATTTTACTTTTCCTGTAGAATCATTCCAGCTTCGCCATCCATGATACTGTATTGCCACCTTAATATTTTAATTATATTTTAATTTTTCATTCCCTTACAATAGATGAAGATTTCCTTTAGTCGCTACTTGAATTTTGTCCTAATTTTAGACTAGGATTGTCTTGGGTAATAGATATTTCCATGTTCCTAAGAATGACTTCCAGTCGTGAGACCTTAAATGGTCAAAATAAATCGGATGAATCCTGGACTTGAGCACTGATTATGTGTCTTGAAGGTCCTAACCTTGCAGGGTAGGATTGGGCAGGTAGACATCGTTGTCTTGAAATGTTTTGTGTAATATTATGATGGATATGATCACATGTTATACCTATTAATTCATTCTTGATATTGTATCTTGACCTTATTATGAAGTTGACGTTGAGTAAGAATAATTCCATTGATTAATAATAGATCATTTACCTGATTGAAATATTTATGTAATGTTCGTAATTGATTTTCCTTAACATGTTTTACAAAAAAAAAAATGTTACTTGTTGTAGTCACTTACATTTATGTTGTGTACAGAGGGGTCATTACTTATGGTATCAGTGTGGGTTCAAATTTGTGACACCGGACCCATTACACCTTCCACTATTTTATTAATGGTTAAATATATATCGCTAATAAGATCTTTAAATTGTTCCATGCAGGTATCATGGTTAGAGGATGCAGGATGAGTAGACGTTGGGGTGGAGGAGGAAGAAGCACACTTCCTCCGAGTGCATCCATTCTAGAGGAAGACACTCTTACCTTGACTAAAAATGGTCGTTGAATACGTGTCATGGGAATTGTTCGAGGAACGATTCTGGGAGAGGTACTTGTCCGATGAATTTATTAAGTGTCATCTTAATGATTTCAACGCCTTATGACAAGGTATTCATACGATATTGGAGTATGAGGCTAGGTACATGGAGCTACCTAGATATGTTCCACATCTGAACACTAAGAAATTAAAATTTAACAAATTTGTGTTTGGCCTCAACTTCAAAATGCGTGTGAAAGTGAGGATCTCGATGCCTCAAAATTTGAACGATTCAGTTCAAAAGGCCCTCATTTTTTAGGAAGATTTGAATAGTGGGGGTCAAGGCAAGACTCCTTCGAGGAAGATAGGACAAGCACCACCTAGAGAGATGCAACATCAGACACTGGATAGACAAACTTCTAGGCACCGTGATATGCCCAGAGGACCAGTATTCTTGACACTATGCCGATAGAATCCTCATCATAGGACTCCTTACAAAGCACCACAACAGCAACAACAACAGTGTTTCTCACAACAACAACAATTTAGACTTGTTTAGCAGAACAAACCAGGACCGCAGACTCCTAGGCCAACAACTCCTTTTTCTGGAACTAGGAGTATCGGTCCGAAGAATAGATGTTGGACATGTGGGGAGCCCTACTACCAGATATATTGTCCTATTGAGAAGGAAAGAGATGCAATATCAATAGGACCGACGACAGTTGGATATTTGGGCAAGGCCCACAGGATTCATGCAACGGTTAATAACCGCCAATCTGAGCATCAATCCGTAATGCTTGAGACTTCAGGTATGATAGTTGATCAACAGTTTAGTGTTTTGATAGATCCAAGAGATAATGAGATTTTTATATCTAGTGTTGCACTTAAAATAATTAAGGTGAACGAAGTCAAACAAGATGAGTTTAGAATTGTGGAAATGGCATCTAGTGCCAAGAAAAAGGTCCGAGGAAAGTTTTAGTGTTGTAACATTAACTTGGGTGATTTCATCACGAGTGTAAACCTGTATGTTACAATATTGTGATCTTACGATATTGTGATCAGAATGGATTGGTTAGAATCACACGGCGCAATACTTAACTGTAAGATGAAACGATTAATTTTGATTGATGATTTGGGACAAGGTAGAGTAATTGTGGGAAGAAACCAGGGTGTGTCATTGAGATTTATTTCTTCCCTACAATTACAGAAAAGCATGTGCAAAGGATGTAAGTTGTATGTAATTTTAGCGCTTAACGAAAAGGGGGACATGGGAGGATTAGAAAATATTTTTGTAGTATCGGATTTTGTTGATGTATTTATTGAAGAATTACTAGGTTTACTGCCAGAAAGAGAATTAGATTTTACCATAGATTTGAAACCTGGAACAAAACCATTTGCAAGAACGCCATATCGTATGTCGACACTTGAATTGCAAGAGTTGAAAATGAAATTGAAGGATTTGTTAGACTTGGGACTTATATGTCCAAGTGTGTCATTGTGGAGTGCGCCAATGATTATTGTTAGAAAGAAGGATGGATCGTGGAGGCTTTTTATTGACTATCGTCAACTAAACAAAGCCACGATCAAGAACAAGTATATGTTACCAAGGATAGATGATTTATTTTATCAAATAAAAGGAGAAACGATGTTTTCAAAGATTGAATTGAGATCGGGAAATCATCAGTTGTGAATTAAGGAGGAATATATCCCTAAGACCACATTTAAGACGATATTCAGACACTACAAGTTTAATGTTTTATAGTTTGGATTGACGAATGCCCCAGGCGTATTCATGAGTTTAATGAATGGGGTATTCTCTGAATAATTAGGAAAGTTTTTACAAATATTTATCAGCGACATACTAATTTATTCTCATATGAAATAAGAGCATGATGAGCCCTTGAGATTATTTTTACAGTGTCTAAGAGAAAACAAGTTGTACGGGAAACTGTCGAAATGTTCATTTTACCAAACGAAGATTCATTATTTGGGACATATTATATCTGGAGAAGGTATCATTGTGGATCCATCGAAGGTTGAGGATATTATGGAATGACCAACACTGACAAATGTACAATAAGTACATAGTTTTATGGGTTTAGCAGGTTACTATCGATGTTTCGTCAAAGGTTTTCAAAGATAGAAAATCTGATCACAGAATTGCAGAAGAAGAATAAGAAATTTGTATCGTCAGAGAAATGCACGGAAGAATTTCATAAACTTAAGGAGTTATTAACAACAACACTGATACTAAAGGTTCCTGACATGGATAAGGAATTATTGGTATGCATGGATGCATCCAAGGAAGGTTTAGGTGGAGTTTTGATGCAAGATGGTCGAGTGATCGCTTACATTTCAAGGAAATTAAGAAAGCATGAAGAGAATTACGCAACTCACAATTTGGAGTTACTAATGATTGTGTATGCCTTGCAATTTTGGAGACAATATCTTATTGAATAGAAATTCGAACTAAAAACTGATCACAGTGGTTTACATCATATTTTTACTCAAAGTGACTTGAACGCACAACAAAGGAGTTGGTCCGAACTACTTAGTGAGTATGATTTTTAAATCACCTTCATTAAAGGAACGATTAATAGAGTAGCATATGCGTTGAGTCAGAGACCACACATATTCTCAGTAACACCTCTTAGGATGAATATTCAAGAAAATATTCTAGCATTGCATATTGACAACGATCGATACAAGGAAGTTAAGAATAATATCAGATAAGATACTATGATGGTACCAAGGTATGAAGGTTATTCATTGGATAACGATGGACTACTAAGATATAATGGAAAATTTTATGTATTGCCTAATGATGAATTGATAAATTTGATTTTGAATGAATCTCATCGAGCAATGTACATGGCTCATTCAGGAGTCATAGAGATGAAAGTAGATCTTAAACCTTTATTATTTTGTAAGGGAATGAAGATTGATATAGTAAAATGCATAACAAGATGTATAGAATGTTAGCAATTGAAGGCTAAACATAGACACCCAATAGGATTTTTACAGCCACACGTGATTCCTAAATCAAAATGGGAAGCCATTTCAATGGATTTTATTGTTGGATTTCCACTGACGGCAAGGAGACACGACTCTATTTTTGTGGTCGTTGACACTCTAGAGAAGAGTGTACACTTTATTCTAGTTCGTACAATGTATCAAGCATCGAACATAGTTATAGTATCTATTAGTGAGATTTTGAGATAGCATGGTGTACCAAGAAGGATAATATCCGATCGAGGGTTAGTGTTTACGGGACGATTTTGGACTAGTTTCCAAGAGGATTTGGGAATGCAACTAAATTTTATCACAACATATCACCCCGAAACGGATGGAAAAACTGAAAGAAAAAATCGTATTTTAAAGGATATGTTGCGAATGTATGTAATGGATCAGAAAAAAGGATGGGAAGAATTCTTACCATTGGTAGAATTCACGTACAACAATAGTTATCAGATTTCGATAAAGATGGAACCTTTTGAGTTTCTTTACAGATGACCGTGTCAGACACTTCTGAGTTGGGATCGACTAGAGAACAAGGTCCTGGTGGGACCAGATGAAATTCAAGAAATGGAAGATTATATGCGAAATATAAGACAAAGGATTAAATAAGCACAAGATCACCAAAAGAGTTATGTTGATTCACATCTCATTGACCATAGTTATGAAGTGGGTGACAAATTTTTCTTGCGGCTGAAACTACATAAGAGTTCAAGCAATTTTGGAAAGGGTGCTAAATTATCTCCTAGGTTTGTTGGGCCTTTCGAGGTTGTATAAAGGAAAGGACTCGTGGCTTACGAACTAGCCTTGCATGACTCTTTAAGCCACATGCACGATGTATTTCATGTATATGTTTTGCGACATTATATTTTAGATATGTCACATGTTATTGACTTGAGTTCTTTGCAGGTGTCACACGAGGGTGCTCTTGTGGCGGAGCTAATACGCATACTGGACAATCGCACATGATAGCTACAACGTCGAATATTCAATCAGGTCAAGGTCCAGTGGGACAATTATAGTCCACACTCGGTTACATGGGAGGACGCATATGATATGTGTCAAAAGTTTCCTTATTTGTTTGATAGATTAGATATATAGATTTGTGTCATATACAGTTATTGATTTCATTATTAAACTATACAAACTTTGAGATGAAATTTAAAATAAGAGGGGGTGTATGCAACATCCAACTCCACTAATCACACTTTACATTGACTTATTATTTGAGGACACTTGCAAGCAAGTGATCCATTTATGCTTGATTATGAGTTATATTATGATGCCATTGTGATTATATGTTAATATCTAGATGTATATATATTGACAGGTATTATTGATGAGTTCTCATGAGTGTGTAGGATACATGACAGGTTGAGGATGTCGATGGAATCAATGGAATTCCTTGGAATCTGGATTGAGTCAGGTAGTGGACTTGTATTTGGTTTGAGTTTTGACTATTGATTTACATATAGGATTTATATGATGATTTTAGTATGGATGTGTTTTTTTGTTCGCTAATTTGTATGTGACCTATGGAACTAGCCCGTGGCTTGAGAAACCGTGACTCAGGGGCATCTAAGCTGTCAAAATTACCCAGGGATCGCACTTGGCCTGAGCCACACCAAACCTTAATATGGTTGGATTTTTTGTCCCCATGGGTTTCGAACTGGTGACTTTAACATCACAAAGTTTATTAACAACACACTATGTCAACCACTATCCTACACCTCGGGGATAATTTCAGTATGGATGTTATGTATATGGATTATTGACATTGTTATTGTCATTGGATGCAGGCTTAGTGATGCTTGCTAATCTGACTCACATATGTAGTAAAGGGGTCACAGACATAAACCAGACAAATGAGGGAGAGGTGTGGCAACGTCCCTATCACAACATATTAGGACTCCCGTCATGACCTAAACTATAGGTTAACGATTACCTAGTTCGATAGGTCCATGATGTTGTGAGGGAAGACTGAGACAGTCGCTCACAAAGAATTCTAAAGGGTGCACAATAATGCAGAATCTGTATTCCTTAGAAATCCCTTATTCTCTCACAAATTCAACCAAGTGGAGTGTTAACTCCAAGTGTGGGAAAAACTTCCAAAGTATTCAAAGGAAAGTGGCACCCTTGGAGAACAGAGGTGCGTCTTGAAGGGCATGTTGCATAATCAAATCATGAGTCAATAAAAATCTAGAAGGCCTAGAACGTAAAATAAAAATACTTAGACTTTGTTAGAAAAGAGCATGCAAATGATTATTAAAATATAAATAAGGAAACTAATAAAGAATCCAAATCTAAGAGGTTTGAATAAATGAAATATTAAATAAGTTTATGGAATTGAGATTTAAATAAATTATAGTAAAAGGGGGAATAAGAATCAAGTTGAGAATATGCACATGTGTGCATGAAAATAATAAAAGAGAGTTTAAATAAAAAGAAAATAAAAACATGAGAAAATAGGTGGTTAACTCAAAGTTGGTATCTTGAGTCAAGCAACCACTAATCCTAACTAAAAGAAGACTCCTAATCCGACTCGAACTAAAATATAGTTAGGGGACACAAAATAAATGAAGGATTGGGGAACTAAGGGACAACTAAGTGCAAAAATAGGAACAAATTGGGGAATGTGAGGGGAAATGCCTAATTAATCAAAATAAAAGAGATTTTACATGTGCAACTTTGGGAGAGTGTGACAAGTGGTGTGGGTGAATAATCCTTGATTAAATTATTAAAAAAGTATTTATTTGTGCATGAGAGGATGTAACAACCCTAAGTAATTAATCAATTGTCATGAATTAAATATTTGTTTAATGTATTTTAGTTTAATTAATTAATCAATTAATAATCATGATTAAATATTTGTTTAAGGAATATGGGTTTAATAAATTAATAATTTTCATTTTGAGACTTATTGTATTGGTAGATGACCCATAAATGAAAAGGGGATAAGGTGGTTGACACTTAATGGAGGGATAAGGTGGGTGAGACTTAATGAAGGGAGAAGGTAGTGAATAAGGAAGGGGGGGAAGGAGGATAAAAGGAGGGGGAAAACACTCGGGAATGGACTTTTGGTTTTGGGGAGCATTAATTTTTATATTAGAGGACTGTATTACTATTTTGGCTGGGGGGAAACTTGTTGGAGGATTGTATTGTTGGTTTTGCTTGAGGAGCCTGTTAGAGGTCTATCACAAGGGGCACCTGTTGCTGGGAGTTTTGAGCTCGGGGGCCAGGAAACCACAAGGATTCCTAGAGCTAGGGAGCCGGATAGGTTGTTCCTAGATGGTTGGGAGGTTAGTCAGTTTTGGGCAGAGCTTGGACAGAGTTGGAGAATAGAATCAACATCAGATTGAGGTATTTTCATTATTATGTTGTGTTATATGGTTTATTATCATGTTGCTCATAAATTTTAATTCTGTTGAATGGATATATAATGAATAATGAATGGTAAATAATTTAGGATAACATTTCTATATGTTTTAAATTTATGTTTTTAAGTCTCTGTTGGAGAGACCTTACAGAGGACAAGTTTCATTGCTAATTTTCCTATAAATGATTTGGAAAGGAAGAGAGAAGGGATCTCAAGTTTGGAAGTATTCTTATGCTGCCAAAATTTTTCTGGACTAGTTTACTTGTTGAGAGTTGGGTTGGAAAACTTGTGTAAAGAGTGGAAACTCTTCCTTGCGAGTGCAAGTTTGTGCTATTGTTTTATGGTTTACTGTGTGTGGCCCATTTACGGCTCAGGTGGATAAGGGGGAAGAAGAGTACCCCTAGTGTTGACTGGGAGGTATCGATGAAGTCTTGGATTTTGCAAGCAAGGAGAAGGAAAAGTTTATTGTGGAGGCTCCAGATTGAAGTTCAACATCAACAATTTGCATTCATGGTTATAGTATTTAGAGATGTGTCACTTGTATTTTTTAATGGCACTTGGATTGAGTAACGTGTATGTTCTAATCGGTCGTTACTGTTTTAATTTAGCATTCTTGTAATTTGATTCAGTATGATAAGGCTATCAAATTTGGATATTGATTTAAGTGTAAATTCAAGAATGTTTTCCTTATTTATATTCTATTATAAATCAATTTGATGTGTTATAATTAGAAATTAAGTTTTAAATATGACTGGTTAATTTTAAAATATCAGGGTTATTATTATATTGGAGTTGTGATGTATTATGAGCAACTAGGATTTCTTTTAAAATGAATAAGTTCGAAATTCTACATTTAATTAAGTCCTAGGTAGAATTAAAATACACAAGAACCAGTTAGTAGGCTACAATGCATTGTATTGTATGTATTTTCTTGGCAGTTTCGTCTTAGAATATATGTTGGACCATTGGAACTTCCAATACCCTTATGTATCTAGTCATTCGTAATATAAATTTGTTTACCTTCTAAACTCTGACAGGGTCTTGAAATTTCATTTTTATTAATCCTTTTCATGAATTGATCTGACTGTCTAATATATATATATATATATATATATATATATATATATATATATATATATATATATATATATATATATATATATATTTGTGTAGTTATATTAAATTCTAAGGATTGACCATCAGCTCTTCATGAACCAAGAGACCTTTTTCCATTTCTAAGATAATGCAAGCAGTGTTCATTTTTACGCCATTTTTATCTTATGATTAATGACGGTTACATTGTCGGGGTTAGATGGTGTGTAGATTTAAATTTAGATGATGATCCCAAAGTGTTATGAGGGCTCTTTTCATTGTTTCATGAGTTTTTTTAAAGAAAACTTAGATAGTAACTGTCAAAAACCATCTCCTTGCAACTTTTGTATTGCATAACTACAAAAATAAATTAGGAGAATTGATAATTAAACTACAATTTGTTAAATAGTACCAATGTAGAATTGTAGATCTCTTTATTTTAATCATGATATTTGTTGGTTTTTCCTTCCTATCATATTTTACTTTTCCTATAGAATCATTGATGGGTGTTCTATATGCACTAAAAAAAACCCTCAACAAAATTGTCAACCTTGGGTAAGTAAACTTAGAGTTGTAGCACTATATGTGCCAAGACAGAAAGGCTAAAGGTAATATAGTCTATCTAAGGACATGGTATATCTGGGGATAATTTACTCAAGAAAATACTATCAATGAGCAAACCCTATCATGGAACTTAAACTATTTACCCTAAGTAACTTTTGAACAATGTATTGATGGATTGTCCTAAAGAAGCAAATGAAAACCCTGCTTTGAACAAGTTAAATTAATCAATCTAATGAGAAAAAAGAAAACCATCTATTTAATCTATTTAATGAACAATAACAATAGCAAATTAATCTATTTAATCTTATTCAAAATCAAAGAGAAACAACAAATAAGAAAAAAAACAAGCAAGCAACTACCCTATTAAAACAAGTAAACAAGCAAGAAACTACCCTATTAAAACTTATGCAGCAAGTAAACTAATTAAAACTACTTAACATGTAACTAATCAACTATTAAGAAAGTGAACTCTATTCTTAAGATAAACTTCATAATTACTTCTAATTTACGAAAGGAAATCTTAACCTGTTGAATTGAAAGCATCATGACAATATTCAAAGATTAATCAACAACTACTCTTTAATCTATGATAACAAGAAAACTATGTTTTAATCTACAATAACAAGACAACTTCAAATATAATGTTGATGATTATGTATTCGGTGTCTTATGACATCACGATGGCACTTAACAATTAATGATAACTCAATATTAACTTCTATAGAAAAGTGAAAGGTATGAATCAAACAATCTAGCGAGAACTTAGCCATTATAGAAGAAATATCAACTACCCTGAAAAACCATGTGATTCTTCAATTTATGCATTAATCATCAACAATAAAGGAAACACTATTCTATTTAATTCAATTGTACTTCTATGCTAATGTAAGCAAATTCACACTACTAGATATTTATAACTAAGAACTAAACTCAAAAGAAAACTTCAAATTAAAATTGCAATCTAGATCTAGAATGGAAATTGCATGAAGTAAACTAAACTAATCATATTCTTAACAATTTAAATTGCAAATGGAAATAATCATAAAAACATAACTCAAATCCTATTTATATTTCATCATATGACAAGAGAATGAATAAGAAAACTAATTGAGCAACTAGATAAGAAAACTAAGAATTAAAATCAAAGCTAACAACTAATTGACGTCCACGCGGCCCCTTCACCACCCGCAGGTCGGAAGGTCCACGCGCACTCACAGGATATTCTTCTTCACACGGCCTGAAGAACTCAAGCGTTCTTCTGATTCCCTATCGGAAATATTCTACCCACAACAACTCTTCTTAACGATCCCCCTGCTCAAATCGGGGAATCATACTTCACAGTTTCGCGAGTCTCATGGTCACGCACTTCATGCTTCACAATACCCCGAAACCCGATGGGTAAATGTCAACGCCTTCCTGTTCCTATCGGGAATCCTTCCGTCAGGATTTTGGCAGTTATGATGTCGAAAACCACTTGCCTCACTGATCCCCGACTCCCGATATGCCGATACACCGATGCACACGTGCGGGTTGACTTTTCCACCTCCCGTCACTTCTATCGGGATTTAGGGACTCGCGGGATCATGAATCCTGATGACAAAGGTTTCAAGTCTCACCTTTTCCCGATCCCCGATATGGCACGCCGCCTGTCCTCCACTAACTCCGGTCATGGCCCACACGACTCCTCCGTCAGGATATCGCGTTTCGCGATTCCAACATGTAAGAGTTTCTTACCTTAGAAACCTCCGATGCCCCGAACTCCGACTCCTCGGGGTCTCCTGACATACGTCCCAACCGATGGACGGTTCTGAGCTTATCGAGATATCGCGGATCGTGATTCCTGATGTTGTGATTTCTTCACTCCCGAAATTCCCGATGACTCCTCCGGGACTTCTCCTCTGCTCCCTAGGGCTTAACCCCAGCGTAACTTATGTCGAATATGATGGTTGATGGGAAATCAACTACTGATCCAACGACTCAATAGTATTTCAAGATCAGACTCTGGTATAGCCGTAACCTCCTCACTGATCTGTCAGATCTGATGACTGGCGGGATTTCCACGAGTTCCCTCCACAAGATCTTATCCGTCACTTCTCCCTCTTGAGGATTTCCTTGGTGTGAAACCTTCTGTGCAGTCCTTCAATAGATTTGAAGGCTCCACTCCTCCTGAGCTTTTTCCAGCTTCAGTCCCTTAGGAAAGGGAACCCTTTTCTCGCACTCCTTGCGGAAACTCTGCAACCACTTCAAGTGTTCAGTTTCCCCTGACTCTGTGCACACCTGGAGTAGCAGTCCTTCAATGCTTCGCTCAGAATCGCAACTCTGAGACTTCTCCCTGGCCTGTGCACTCCTTGCACGGCACTGTGCCACTACAATTCTGAGATGAATGGCAACAAAAGTTATCTCTAATTGAACCCTTCTGTCAACGCACTCCTTGTAGGAATCCTCTGGTTCAATTAGAGAAACAATTGGGACTCATTCCATCTCCCTTTCAGACTTCAACTCAACCATGAAATCACATACACAGCATATAAAAGAAAATGTATAACTGGAAGCAAACATTCATGAGCATATCAATATCAAACACATAGAGAATAACACAAACTCTGAATTTGAATCAAAGCTTTCTTCTATTGATTCAAATTCCTATACATGGGTGTTCTCCACACAATTCTCTGCATGCTCCTCTGCTCTTCATCCAGAATAATATTACAATGTACAATGAGGGTGTCTATATCCGTTTTCCCTCTTGGACTCTAAAGATATCAAATCAAATATTAAATTCCTATCTACTAGCATTAACTATATTAAATGCCGACTATCTACCTAAGGACGAGAGCTTAAAGGATCAAGTTCCATTACAATATACAAGTGTGCCTTATCTTAAATGACTCATTTAATATCTGCGCAACAGTTCCAAATCATTTTCAAAATTTGCGATGGCTTGTCCAGCTGTCCTCCGCATCCGCGCTGGCTCGCTTGATGAGTTCAGTGATGCTCCTGCATCATACTCCTCGGCTTGAAAAATTTCATGGGCTCCTGTCCATGAGCTCCTGCACGGTCTTTCCATGCTTTTGTATTTTTTCTTCGCTCTCCCAACTGGCATCTTCAACTGGATGGTTCTTCCATTTGATCAGATACTCATAGTATTCTTTCCTCCTGGTCTTCTTACTCACTCTCTTGTCCAGTATGCATTCCATCTGTGGATTTTCTACAACTGGAAATTGTTTCATCCACTGGATTACTGGCTCCTTAGTTCCAGTCTCTTCTTCTCCAGCCCTATATGGTTATAAGTCTGCGATATTAAATATCAGAGATATTCTGATGCCATCCGGCAACTCAATCTCATAAGCATTTTCTCCGAATTTTCTCAAGACCCTGCATGGTCCGATTTTCTTCATTTTCAATTTGTTGTATGTTCCTCTTGGGAACCTTTGTTTCCTTAAATGTGCCAGAACTAGATCACCAACCTCAAATTGAAGTTGTCTCCGATGTTGATCTACTCTGCGCTTATACTCCTGATTCGATTCCAGCAACCGCTCCTTCACCCTGCAATGAAGTTCTTTCATTGCCTTAGCGAACTCTTCTGCACTAGCGCTGCTAGTAGCAGTCCATTATGAATCCCTCAGTTCAGTTACTCCTCTCGGTTTCATCCCATAGACAACCTGAAATGGACTTCAGCCTGTTCTTTTGTTCACTGAATCATTGTATGCAAATTCTGCCTGTGGCAATATATTGTCCCAACTACTGTGGTGCTCTGTCACCAAGATTCTCAGTAAGTCTCCCAGACTTCTGTTCACCACTTCCATCTGTCCATCCATCTAAGGATGATAAGATGAACTAAATGCCAGGTTAGTTCCCAGCTTCTTCCATAAGGTCCTCCAAAAATTCCCTATGAATTTGGTGTCTCTGTCCGAAACTATGTTTTTCGACAACCCATGAATTAAAATGACCTCCTTGAAAAATAGATTTGCGATATGAGTCACATCACTGGTCTTATGGAATGGAATGAAGTGTGCCATTTTAGAAAACCTATCCACTACCACAAAGATTGAATCAACCCCCCTTTGTGTCTTTGGCAACCCCAATACAAAATCCATGCTTATCGCCTCCCATGGCCTCTCTGGTATGGGAAATGGCTGATAAAAACCTGCATTCTTCTTTCTCCCCTTCGAATGTTGGAAAAATCTACACCTATCCACAAATCTTTTGACATCTTCTCGCATTCCCGGCCAAAAGTATGACTCATTCAACTTCGCGAATTTTTTGTCATGGCCAAAGTGTCCTGCCAATCCACCACTGTGTTTCTCTTTTAGTAAGTTCTCCCTCATGGAGAATTTCGGAATACACATTTGATTGCCTCTGAACAACAACCCTTGCTGGATCATATAGTCTATCCAAGGACTCCTATCTCTGAGAACTGGATTCTCAGTTTCTTCATATGCTTCTGCAAAATCTACATCACCTGCGTACATATCCCTGAGATTTTCAAAACCCAATGCTTTGACTCGGAATTCCTGTAACAACAAACACTTCCTGCTCAAGGAATCAACCACTTTGTTAGCAATACCCGAAATATGTTTAATGACAAACGTGAAATTTTGCATATACTCTACCCATTTGGCATGTTTCTGATTCAACTTCTCCTGTTAAGTCACAAACTGCAATGCATGATTATCACTGTACAATACAAATTCTTTCGGGATCAAGTAATGCCTCCACTTCTTTAGTTCCTGTATGATAGAATAAAATTCTTTATCATACGTAGAGTATTTCAGTTTCGCCTCATCCAACTTCTCGCTGAAATATGCAATCGGTCTGTCTTCCTGACTCAAGACCGCTCCTATGGCAAAACCACTCACATCACATTTCACCTGAAATGTCTTTAGGAAATCCGGTAACACCAAGACCGGTTGTTCCGTGATATTCCGCTTCAACATATTGAAGCTCTTCTCAGCCTCTATTATCCAGTGAAAAGACTTATTGCACTTCTTCACTGTATCCATCATTGTTGCGCTAATTCCACTGAAATTCCTGATGAATTTTCGGTAGAAACTAGCCAAACCATGAAAACTCCTCACCTCGAAAATATTCCTCGGTGATGGCCAATTCTTAATTACCTTCACTTTATCCGGGTCCATCCTCAACTCATTAGCCGAAATAACAAAACCCAAGTAAATGATCTCTATCTTCACAAATGAGTACTTCTTCATATTAATCAACAGCTTCTCTTGCTGTAGCTTCTTCATCATTGTAGATAAATGTTTCAAGTGCTCTGCCACTGATTTACTGTAAATCAGTATATCATCCAAATATACAATGATGAATTTCCCAATGAATTCCCTTAGGACTTCGTTCATTAACCTCATGAATGTACTCGGTGCATTCTTCAAGCCAAACGACATGCTTATCCATTCATACAATCCTTCGTTTGTTTTGAAGGTCGTCTTCCATTCATCGCCTTCTCTCATGTGAATCTGGTGATATCCACTTTTTAGATCAATCTTTGAAAAATATTGTGCTCCGCTCAAGAAATCCATCAGATCATCCATTCTGGGTAATGGAAATCTATACCTAATGGTTATTTTGTTGATCTCCCTTGATTCAATACACATCCTCCAGCCTCCATCTTTCTTTGGACTGAGTACTGTCGGAACAACACATGGACTCAAGCTTTCTCTGACCAAACCTTTGCCCAACAAGTCCTGGACTTGTCTCCTAACCTCCTCATTCTCTTGTGGCATTAACCTATACGCGGCTTTGTTCAGAAAACTAGCTCCTGGTATGAGATCTATATGATGACTCACACTCCTCATCGGTGGCAACGAACGAGGTAATTCGTCCACTATAATGTCAGCGAACTCTTCCAACAGTTCCTGAACTTCATCTAGTAAATCATCCACTCTTGTGCTAGTCAGAACAATCCTTGGCTACCTGACTACAAAGAATTGTGGATCTTCTTTCTTCTTCACCTCTATAAGAATCTCCTTCCCACTCATGAGAAGTACTGTGTTGCTTACCTCCGGCTTCACCTCCTTATCCTTTATCGGAAGCAACATATGGGTTCTCCCATTCTTCTCTAAAGTATATGTGTAATGATTCCAAGCCAAATTCTTTCTTGGAATCACTAACTAATACTAATTTATTGAGTTATTAAGTGCATACAAGATTCATCAACACATGGAGATCACAATATATTCAAGATGTAGAAGCACAAGAAAAGATCTGACCTTTTTATTATGAGCAATGTAAGATCAATACAATAGATGGCCCATCTGGCATAAACCTCGGATGGTCGTACAAGCAATAGATATGAGCTGCTACAAAATGCTCCCACTAATACAAAATAATGCCTCCAAAGGCTGAATAAGAAATGAAGATCAATACAAGCAGATCTGAATGCCAAACTCTCCAGCTGAAGAATGTCACGCTCCAATAGAAGGCTGAAACCCTCAATAGCTCGGCCCTGCTGCCAAAAGTGTCCAATCACCCTAAGAAATATGCCAATTGATAGATCGGGTGATGATAAGAATAACCCAGGTGCCTGAATCTCGAAGATCCATCTCAATCACCGTAGATCTTAATTTCCCACTGAATGGGGTGCCCCACTGGATGACTGAAACCCTAGCTGGTTAGGCCCTGATGAAGGAGGCCTCCAAATTCTCTTAAACTCTCCAAGAATATAGATTGAGAAATGGTAAGAATACCCCAGGTGCCTGAATCTCCACGATCCCTCTCAATCTCCGTAGATCTGAATTTCCCAATGAATGGGGTGCCCCACTAGATGACTGAAACCCTAGCTGATTCGGCCCTGATGAAGGAGGCCTCCAAATGCTATGAAACTCTCCAAGAATATAGATCGGTCTATGAGAATCCCATGGGAGAAGTTTCAGACTCAGATCTCAAGCAGATCTCCCTAGATCTGAGTTTTACTGAATTACAGGACATCCTCTATGGCTCCAAGACGTCCCAATCTGCAGACAAATGTAGAATGATGATAACCCTCCAGAAAATCCCTCAAACTGATGGTCCTGCCCCTTCTGAAGCACTAGATGGATATGGACTGATACTAGAATGGTGTGGAGGAGTCTTTCATCCCCGAGACCAAGCTGCGGAACAAGGTGAGTGGATATTTCACCACTGAGTTGCTCACAAGGGTTTGTACAACAAACCCCCAAACTGAATGCTCAAGAGAAATAGCAAATGC
>ML789608.1:257835-321525 GCA_009831015.1 Picea engelmannii | reverse complement strand
TGAGTTATTAAGTGCATACAAGATTCATCAACACATGGAGATCACAATATATTCAAGATGTAGAAGCACAAGCAAAGATCTGACCTTTTTATTATGAGCAATGTAAGATCAATACAATAGATGGTCGATCTGGCATAAACCTTGGATGGTCGTACAAGCAATAGGTATGAGATGCTACAAAATGCTCCTACTAATACAAAATAATACCTCCAAAGGCTAAATAAGAAATGAAGATCAATACAAGCAAATCTGAATGCCAAACTCTCCAGCTGAAGAATGCCACGCTCCAATAGAAGGCTGAAACCCTCAATAGCTCGTCCCTGCTGCCAAAAGTGTCCAATCACCCTAATAAATATGCCAATTGATAGATCGGGTGATGATAAGAATAACCCAGGTGCCTGAATCTCCAAGATCCGTCTCAATCATCGTAGATCTAAATTTCCCACTAAATGGGGTGCCCCACTGGATGACTGAAACCCTAGCTGGTTCGGCCCTGATGAAGGAGGCCTCCAAATGCTCTGAAACTCTCCAAGAATATAGATCAGGCAATGGTAAGAATAACCCAGGTGCCTAAATCTCCACAATCCCTCTCAATCTTCGTAGATCTGAATTTCCCACTGAATGGGGTGCCCCACTAGATGACTGAAACCCTAGCTGATTCGGCCCTGATGAAGGAGGCATCCAAATTCTTTGAAACTCTCCAAGAATATAGATTGGGCTATGAGAATCCCATGGGAGAAGTTTCAGACTCAGATCTCAAGCAGATCTCCCTAGATCTGAGTTTTATTGAATTACAGGATGTCCCCTGTGGCTCCAAGACGTCCCAATCTGCAGACAAATGTAGAGTGATGATAACCCTCAAGAAAATCCCTCAAACTGATGGTCCTTCCCCTTCTGAAGCACTAGATGGAGATGGAATGAGACTAGAATGGTGTGGATGAGTCTTTCATCCCCGAGACCAAGCTGTGGAACAAGGTGAGTGGATATTTCACCACTGAGTTGCTCACAAGGGTTTGTACAGCAAACCCCAAACTGAATGCTCAAGAGCAATAGCAAATGCTAACCCAATACCAGAATGAGTAATAGGTGCACCCCAGCCTCTTACTTATACTTTTTCTTCTAATTCTCTGTTGAGTTAGGTTAACTCCCAGGGTAATCTTCTATTCTTCTGTTGAGTTATCTTTTACTCCTTTCCTTTTCCTTTCTTAAGTCAACTTAAAAATATAACTTTTAACTTCTTGACTTTTCCCCCCTTCAGTGTGAGACTATGACCTAGTGGGGGTGCCCAGGCCACTGAGTCTCCTCATTACCTCTCTAAGAGGTGGGGGACATTACAATATGTGTTCATTCTCCCATCATGAACCACATTTATGTCATATTGCCATGGTCTACCCAACAATAAATGACATACATCCATAGGAATAACATCACATAGTACTTTATCATTATACCCACCTATCTTGAATTCAACCAAGCATTGTTTAGTAACAGTTACCTGGTGTCCTTTCTGTAGCCATGAAACTATGTATGGGTTCGGGTGATCAGTTGTCTCCTGCTCCAGTTTCTCTACCATCTCGGTTGAAACGAGATTGTCTATGCTACCACTGTCCACAATAATCTTGCACACCCTGTCCTTGGTCTTGCAAGTTGTTCTAAAAAGTCTAGTCCTTTGAGCTGAGTCCTCCACCTCCTTCCGAGGTGTTAAGAGAACTTTACGCATCATTAGTGACCTTTCATCTTCTGTGTCTTCGGCCTCAACATCCCGCTTCTGCGCTTCAGCAATGTGAGCTTCCCCTCCATCCTTCTTTTTCTCTGGACACTCGTAAGAATTGTGCCCATTCTTTCCACATGTGAAGAATGTGATTACTCCACCTCTTCCTCTTCCTCTGCCTCTAGTACGAGGAAAAGTATTGTCATCAGCACAATCTCCTCTCTTCTCATTATGCTGCCCTCTCTGCTCAGCATATTGCTGCCCTCGCTGTGAGGTTCCACCTCTTTCAAATTTACCCTGAGGTTTCTTCCATTCCTCCTTGGGCTTCTGGAATTTGTCCTGGGCAATTGTCTTACCTCTGGGTTGAATTCTTCCTCGGCCCCTCTGACCTTGCTTACGGCTCAGCTTCTCCTCAGCTTTCAAAGCCAATTGATAATCATCTTCCATTGTTTGGATGGTTAGCATGCTTAATTCATCCTGAATATTGTATCTCAGACCATTCAGATATCTGGCAACCGTCTCGTCATCGCTCTCCCGGTGACCTGCCTTGATGTTCAGTCGATAGAATTCCTCCGTGTATTCTTTCACTGTCATCAGCTTCTGTCTCAGGTTATGCATTCTCCTGAACAGAGAAATTTGATAGTCCCTTGGAATGAACTTTGCCTTCATCTTCGCAATCATTCGATCCCAACTCTTAATATTCTGCTTGCCTTTGTAGTGTCTGTCAGCTTGTAGCTCATCCCACCACAATGTTGCATGTCCCTTCAAGCACGTGACATCATGCTTGAATTTCTTATCCTCTTCGACATCTTCAGAATCGAAGTATGTATCCAGAGCTCTAATCCAGTCTAGAATCTCTTCTGCATCCAAGTTTCCCTCGTAAACTGGAATGTCCATTTTCGCCTTTGCACCCATCCTGGCAATAGCTTTGATTAGGCATTCATTGGCTGCATCTTTGGCTGCAACTTCCTCCTCGTGTTCAGCCTCTATCTCGCTCTCAGAATCACTCATATCCCCTGCACTAGCTGTGCGTCTTTGCGTTGTCTCCATGTCTTCAAGTATAGCTCAAGGATCATGCATTTGTCTCTCCATCTCTGGATTTGTTACCTGCCTACCTCTTCTTCGTATCTCCCTATCCTCTGGATCAGGTGACTGTCTTTCTCTTCTCAGCGGCATGGTGAATTTTCTTTCTCTGCTACAGAAAGCAAAGAAGTATTCCCGCTCTGATACCACCTTGACGGCCACGTGGCCCCTTCACCACCTGCAGGTCGGAAGGTCCACACGCACTCACAGGATCTTCTTCTTCACACAGCTCGAAGAACTCAAGCATTCTTCTGATTCCCTATCGGAAATATTCTACCCATAGCAACTCTTCTTAACGATCCCCCTACTCAAATCGGGGAATCGGACTTCGCAGTTTCGCGATTCTCATGGTCATGCACTTCATGCTTCACAATACCCCGAAACCCGATGGGTAAATGTCAACGCCTTCCTGTTCCTATCAGGAATCCTTCCGTCGGGATTTCGGCACTTATGATGTTGAAAACCACTTGCCTCACTGATCCCCAACTCTCGATATGTCGATATGCCGATGCACACGTGTGGGTTGAATTTCCCACCTCTCGTCACTTCTATCGGGATTTTGGGACTCGCGGGATCGTGAATCCTGATGACAAAGGTTTCGGGTCTCACCTTTCCCGATCCCCGATATGGCACGCCACCTGTCCTCCACTAACTCTGGTCGTGGCCCACACGACTCCTCTATCGGGATATCGCGTTTCACGATTCTAACATGTAAGAGTTTCTTACCTTAGAAACCTCCGATGCCCCGAACTCTGACTCCTCGGGGTCTTCTGACACGTGTCCCAACAGATGGACGGTTCTGAGCTTATCGGGATATCGCAGATCGCAATTCCTGATGTTGTGATTTCTTCACTCCCGGAATTCCCGATGACTCCTCCGAGACTTCTCCTCTGCTCCCTAGGGCTTAACCCCGATGTAACTTCTGCTGAATCTGATGGTTGATGGGAAATAAACTATTGATCCAATGGCTCACCAATCTTTCAAGATTGAACTTTGGTATAGCTGTAACCTCCTCACTGATCTGTCAGATCTAACGACTGGTAGGATTTCCATGAGTTCCCTCCACAAGATATTATCCGTCGCTTCTCCCTCTTGAGGATTTCCTTGGTGCGAAACCTTCTATGCAGTCCTTCAACAGATTTGAAGGCTCCACTCCTCCTGAGATTTTTCCAACTTCAGTCCCTTAGGAAAGGGAACCCTTTGCTCGCACTCCTTGCGGAAACTCTGCAACCACTTCAAGTGTTTAGTTTCCCCTGACTCTGCGCACACCTACAGTAGCAGTCCTTCGATGCTTCGCTCAAAATCTCAACTTTGAGACTTCTCCCTGGCCTGTGCACTCCTTGCACAACACTGTGCCACTGCACTTCTGAGATGAATGGAAACAAACGTTATCTCTAATTGAACCCTTCTATCAACGCACTCCTTGCGAACATTCAACTGCACTCCTTGCAGGAATCCTCTGGTTCAGTTAGAGAAACAATTGGGACTCATTCCATCTCCCTTTAAGACTTCAAATCAACCATGAAATCACATACACAACATATAAAAGAAAATGTATAACTGGAAGCAAACATTCATGAGCATATCAATATCAAACACACAAAGAATAACAAAAACCCTGAATTTGAATCAAAGCTTTCCTCTATTGATTCAAATTCCTGTACATGGGTGTTCTCCACACAATTCTCTGCATGCTCCTCTTCTCTTCATCTAGAATAATATTACAATGTACAATGAGGGTGTCTATATCCGTTTTCCCTCTTGGACTCTAAAGCTATCAAATCAAAGATTAAATTCCTATCTACTAGCATTAACTATATTAAATGCCGACTATCTACCTAAGGACGAGAGCTTAAAGGCTCAAGGTCCATTACAATATACAAGTGCACCTTATCTTAAATGACTCATTTAATATCTGTGCAACAGTTCCAAAGCATTTTCAAAATTTGCACTGGCTTGTCGAGTTGTCCTCCGCTTCCGCACTGGCTCGCTTGATGAGTTCGGTGATGCTCCTGCATCACTAATCATCCATGAAAACCTTGCTAAAGAAACCATTAACTCAATACTCTGTTTTAACTTCTAATTACTCTATTTCAGCATACATAAATTCTATCTATCATTTAATCATACAACGAGGTTAGTGGCTTAAGCTTAAGCTATTTCCTATTTAATTAAAAAGACATGACATATTAATGCTATCCTTCATAAGCAACCTGCAAAAAGGAAATTGAACAATTAAGCTATAAACAGTAAACACAACATGAAAAATGATGAAAATGTTTATAACAGAAAATAGATGAAATGACAATTGCATAAATCAAATACACGGACTAACTAACTAAATATTCACCCAGACCATTGTTGGATTACTGAGATGGGGGGTGAATCAACAATAGAGAAATTTAATCCTTTTTAACCATATAATTCAAGTGTTATATCAATGTAGAATTATCATCCAATAACTGCAGAGTAAATAAGCAATGAACAAATGAACAATCATACACATACACAGTACACCAGTGTTTTATGTGGAAACCCAAAGCGAGAGAAAACCACATAATGTTTTTCTTATATGTCTTGAAGAATTACATTCACTGGAAACACCAACTTCCTTTGTTTTCCAGCTGCAACTGGAAGGAGGATTCAACCCCCTTGTTTCTCAGGCTACAACCTAAAGGAAGCTCCAACTCCCATATTCTCTGGCTACAACTAGAAGGAGGCTACAACCCCCTATGTTCTCCGGCTACAACTGAAAGGTGGGTACAAGCACATGTTCTTGCCCTATCCAACCGCCCTAAAGTAGAAGTAGAATGATGGAACCACTTCCACACTATCACCGTGAGATATACCATTGTAAACTTGTACCAATAAACTTGAACCATGCATCAACCTATACCTTAACCTGTAATCAACCTGTACCATAAACAAGTGCATCAATCATGAACCAACCTGTACCAAACAACCTGTAATCAACTTGTACCATAAACAAGTGCATACAACCATGTACCAAGTATGTACCAATCATATTTCAACTACTCATCAACTATGACTCATCAATATGTACCAACATCATCAACTATACACCTCATGTATGTGCCAACTCATCAACTACCTGTCTCGACCATGTACCCAACATGTACCTCAACCAAAATCCCTCATCAATATCATCATCCAAATATGATTTGTAACTATTTAATAGACCTAGTGTATATGATCACATACCTACAAACCTTCCTTAACTTTAACAACAAGAGACTAGCATTTTCATCAAACTTTTCTTTAGTCTCACATGTCTAGTTTTGGATTAGTCAACAACCCTAACTTGAAATAATCATAACTATGTAACTATAATGAATAAATATTTGAAACTGATACACAATGTCCTTAAGTATGGTTTATGCAATTCCTCCAAGTTTCACTACTTGGAACCTCTAAAAAAAAGAGTTATAGAAAAAATGGCATACCTTGCTGAATTATGGCTTATTCTAGAGAGTGACCTTGTAGAGTGTGCCCTGCACGGAATATTTGTTGAATAGATCTGAAAATGTTACACAACATACTACAGAATGTAATATAACCAAAAATAAATTGTTACTAAATTTGGATATGTTATGAAGAAATTATGACGTTTTTACCCGAAACACATGTTTTAGACTAGTTTCAAGACTAGCCACAAACCCTATTTTCCATGTACTGTAACTCCAAAACTACAACGAACCACAAGATGATTTTTTTTCCACGGATACTTGGATATGTTTCCTCAATTAAATATCAATCTCATGGTCTGACTCATTCTAGAAAAATAGTTATTGCGAAAATGGTGATATGACCTGTTAATAACATACCTTAGAAAGCATCATCAAAAGAATTTATCCTCCCTTGAATTCCGGCCTTCTTTTATTCACTTTCCCTTTGAAAATTGGCTTAGATATCCTTTGGTTACCTCAGTCACCTATAGATATTCAATATGCTCAAGTGTGATTTAAAATGAGAGAGCCTTGCCTCTTATTTATACTCTCCATCTTCTAGGTCACGTAACCTATTTCTAGGTCACTTAACCCATTTATAGGTCACTTAACCTATTTTCCTCACTTTTATAGTTAACCACTTTCCATAATTAGAACTTTATCCATTACGTTATCATTTAAATATTCCTCCTTGACTTTGTCACCTCACTTTATCATTTAAATAATCTTCTTTGATTTTTTCACTTCAATTTATTATTTAAATAATCCTTCTTGACTTTTTCACTTTACTTTATCATTCAAATAATAATTTCTTCCTTGAAATCTCTTTGACTTATTTGACCTTTTGGGTCTTCAAACCAACATATGAGGGTCCTCCAACTTTGTAAGGCCATAACTCTCAAACTGTGCGGAGTTATGTGATGTTCCACATACCACTAGAAATGGCATGACATGTATTATCCATATAGAATAGTATTACCTTCAAATATATTAAAACTCATACCATTATAAATGAAACAACCTTGGGTTCATTACCCAAACCTTTGTGCTACCAGACTTTCTTCAAGGGTTGACATCAATGACAACCAACCTTAATCAACAATCTCCCCCTTTGACATTGATGGAAACACTCTGATGCAATACTGAAATCATTTCATGCAATACTGAAGTCATATCACTCATGCTCCCCCTGGAACCATGCCTCTGTCCTATGCATCTCTGTGACCATTTCTCCCCCTGGAATCATGCCTCTGTCCTCTGCATCTAATAAATCTCTCCCCCTTTGTCATCAATGGAAAATGTCTCTTTCCATTCGGAGCTGCTCCCCCTAACTGAATTGTCCTCTTTATGGTGCTTCCTCATGTACATCTAAGACATATAAGATAAGCATTCAAAAAAATTCATTTTGGAGTATAAATAAATCTGATTCTCTGGCGAAGATACTCAAAGGATTCCCGTGGAAGTGGTTTTGTAAATATGCATTCCACTTGTTCTTTTGTGCCCACATACTCAACTCTGATGTTCTTTTCTATAGTTTGTTCACGTAGAAAGTGATACTTGATTGGAATGTGCTTCGTCTTGAAGTGCATCTCCGGGTTCTTTGAGATACTGATGGCACTTGTATTATCACAATATATTGGAATGGGCTCATCATACTCAACCTTTATATCTATTAGATTTTTTTTCATCCAAAGAACCTATGTACAGCATGTTGTTGCTGCAATATACTCTGCCTCGGTTGTAGATAGAGATATTAATGATTGTTTCTTTCTTAACCATGATACTAAACACTCACCCAAGTAGAACGTTCATCCACTAGTGCTTCGTCGATCATCAATACAAGCAGCTCAATCTACATCTGTGTAGGCAATAAGAGATATATCATTTCCTTTTGGATACCATAATCCAAACTCTTTTGTTCCTTTGAGATATATGGAAATCCTCTTCACTACTAACACATGTGATTCCTTTGGTGCTTCTTAAAATCGTGCCACCTGTCCAACTGCCTACATTACATCTGGTCTGGATATTTTCACATCTAGTGGGCTACCAATCATTGACTTGCATTGCCTCTGATTTGTATACTTTGAATCACCACCTTTGCTTAACTTGCAACTGGTTTGCATGGGAGTGATAATTTGTTTGAAATATTCTATTCCAAACCTCTTTATCATTTCTCTGATATACTTGGTTTGAGAAATAAAAATTCCTTGGTTGCTTTGATGTATATGAAGTCCCAGAAAGAAGGATAGTTCTCTAAGTAATGACATTTCAAATTCATTATCATTGACTTGCATTGCCTCTGATTTGTATACTTTGAATCACCACCTTTGCTTAACTTGCAACTGGTTTGCATGGGAGTGATAATTTGTTTGAAATATTCTATTCCAAACCTCTTTATCATTTCTCTGATATACTTGGTTTGAGAAATAAAAATTCCTTGGTTGCTTTGACGTATATGAAGTCCCAGAAAGAAGGATAGTTCTCTAAGTAATGACATTTCAAATTCATTATCCATATCCTTTGCAAATTTCTGGCTTAACCTATCATCATCACTACCAAAAATAATATCATCAACATAAAATTCAATTAATAAAATATTACCTTGACTTACCTTGATGTAGAGGTTGTTGTTTGCACTTGATTTTCTAAACCCTTCCTACTATAGATATCTATCTAGTATAGAGTACCATGCTCTAGGAGCCTGTTTTAGACCATACATGACCTTCTTTAATTTCCACACATAGTCTGCATTTTCTGACAACTGAAATCCTTCTGGTTGTTCAATGTAGACTTCTTCTTCAAGTTCCCCATTCAGAAAAGTTGATTTTACATCCATCTGATACACTTTAATATTTTTGGAGCATGCATAAGCTAAAAGAAATCAGAATTATTTCATTCTGGAAACTGGGGAAAATGTCTCTTCAAAGTCGATTCCTTCAAACTGTGCATATCATTTACAAACCAATCTAGGTTTGTTCCTTGTAACCTGTCCATCTTCGTTCAATTTATTCTTGTATACCCACTTTGTGCCAATCACATTCTTATCCTTTGGTCTTGGAACCAATTCCCAAGTGTCATTTTTCTCTATTTGATCCAATTCTTCATCCATCGCCTTGTTCCAAAATTCATCCTTTCCGACCTCTTCAAAATAGGTTGGTTCAATCGTAGATGTGAGTGCTAGGTGTGTTTGTTCTGGTGAATGGATTCTTCTTCTAGTCTCAACTCCTACGTCTTTGTTTCCAATAATCTGATCTGAAGGATGATTCTTTTGTACTCGTCTGCTAGGTGTCTTTGGAGGCACTTGTTGAACTTGTTCTTTTGCTTTTGTTGGATTCTCTTCATCTTCCTCTTCTACTTCCATTTCATCTTCTTCTTCTTCAAAAATTTGTTCCATTGATCCATTTTCTTCTTCCTTTGATTTTGATCTGCCTGTTTCATCAATTGTTACGTTGATTCTTTCTACAACTTTGTTCAATCTCATATTGTAACACTTGTATGCTTTCCTTGTACTTGAGTAAACAACAAGTACTCCTTTGTCCACATGAGAGTCAAACTTTTCCATTTTTCCATCTTCTCTTTCGATGTAGCATTTTCTTCCAAAAAATCTGAAGTGCTTCACATTTGTTGGTCTTCCCTTCCATAGCTCGTAGGGATTTTTGCCACTGTTTTTTCTGAGAATTACTCTATTTTGAATGTGAACTGTCGTATGCACTTCCTGTGTCCAAAATATATCTACAATTTGGAATCCATTAGCATTGTTTGATCCATTTACTGTACTGTCCTATTCTTTCTTTCAACAACTCCATTTTGTTGAGGTGTCCTAGCAACAGAGATTTTCCTTTTTATTCCATGACTGCTGCAGTAGTCCATAAAATCCTTTGAAGTGAACTCTCATCCATTATCATATCTCAAGCACTTGATTTTTGAATCCATTTCATTTTTAACCATTTCCTTGTAGATCTTGAATTTTTCAAAAGCTTTTGACTTATTTTTTAGAAAGAAAACTGCGTTCATTCTTGTATAATCATCAAATAATAACATAAATTATTTATCACCTTTTAATCCCTTTGTTGTAGTTGTTCCAACTAGATCAGTATGCACAATTTCCAGTGATCTTTTCGTTGAATATTCCTTTGATTTGAACCTGGTATTTGTTTTCTTTCTTTGTTGACAATGCTTGCATAAAGTGTTGCTTGGTTTCGTGATCTGGGGAATTTCTCTGACTGATTCTCTTTTGTTGACTTTGACAAGGTTATCAAAATGTATGTGACCCATTCTTCTGTGCCATAGCCAAATTTCATCTTCCTTTCCTAGACAACACTTTTCATTTCCAATTTCACTTAACACATATATGTTGCTTGAAGTTCTTGCAGTTGTAGCAATCAATTTTCCCAAACCTTCTTTTTTTATCTCGCACTTTTGTGAATCGAAAGTAACTTTATGACCTTGGTTACACATTTGACTCACACTTATAAGATTATGTTTCATATCTTATACTAGTAGAACATTTTATGCCTTTCTATTCTTGTTCTCAATTATGATTATGCATTTTCCAATGATTTTGGCTGAATCATCATTTCCAAAGGAGACTGATCCATCTCTTTCCTTTCTTAATGTAAGAAACCTGTCTCTATCACCTGTCATGTGTTTTGAACACCCATTGTCAACATACCAACTACATTTCTTCTGCTTAGATTGTAGAGTGAGTGTGCATTCTTCATTGTTATACTGATCATGCTTTTTTATCCATGTCCTTTTTTGAGGTTCATGTCTGTGACTGTTGTTATTCTATTGCAGTTCTCTAGGAGGGACTGTCATTCTGCAATCTTTGGCCATGTGTCTAAAATTGTTACATTTGTAACATTCCACTTCAGTGCTTAAAGATTCAAACCTATTGTAACTTATTCTTTGTGTTTCACTAGGCCTTCTTGTATAACCCCTTTGTGTATGACTTTCAAAGTTGTTTGTGTTCCTATTGTTAGCTCTGCAATTCACATCTTTATGTACAAAATTATTACATACATAACATAAACCAAAAAACATAGTTTGATACCTGGGAGTTGAAGATATTCTGAAAGGAGGTACTCTTATAAATTTTTCTTCTTCCTAAGGCTTATCTGTCGATTGTTGATTCTGAAATCTAAATCTTCTCGGTGGAGGATTGTCCCTATAATCTTCCTTGTAGATCTTCCTACCCCCCCTTGATTGTTTCTGCATAGATTTTTGGATATGTTTATTGCTCTGTTGTTTTGGAGCTTGATCCTTTTTCTGTCTGATTGTATCCAATTCCGAACTTGTCATGATGAGATTTTTAACTGTTGATAATGTCATCCAAAACATTTGAGATGTTCTGCATATTTTCCTTTTGAAGATCCTTTCTTAATGTGACAATCTCTACTTCCAAATTTCCACTGATCTTGTTTTTTTCTTCTAGTTGTTCTTTGAGTGCTTCTTCAATTCTTTTATCTTCTTCTATTTGAACCTTCAAATTTGTGATCATTTGTTCTAGTTCTTGAGTGTCTTCTTTCTTTTCTATTTCTTCTTGTAGTTTCTTGTTTTTCTTCTTTTCTCTTATGATAACTTCTATGGCACACATTAATTCCTCTCTGTAGTCAACCTATGCCTCTTCAATTTCTTATTCGACTTCTTCATATTCTTGTTTGGCTTCCTCATATTCTTCTTCAGAGTCTTCTACTACCATGAATATAAATCTTTCTGTCGCACTTTCACTGACTTCATCTTCATCTGATGATGATATGTCTTCTTTGGTGCATAAGATTTTCTTGAAAACTTTCTTTGTGGTTCTTTTGTCTTTATATGTTTGTTTGTATTTTGAGTAACCTTCATCATTTCTCTTTTTGTTATAAGGACATTTGTTAGAAAAATGATCAATACCATCACAATTAAAACAAATTAAAGGAATCTTACCTCTATACCTATTGTCGGTTCCCTTGTTCAGATTTTTGACAAAGTTGTCTACTTCTTCATCATCTTCCGAAACGACACTGTTGTTGCCATGTTCTTCGTTTTTCCTTCCCTTTTTCTTTGACTTTTTGGATTCTTTGAAGGCTGCTTCTTTCATATCTGGATTTTCCTGTTCAGTTCTCATTTCATATGTTGTGAAGATTCCATGTAATTTTTCCATGCTTACTGAGTTTAGATCTGATCTTTCTTCTAGTGTTGATATCTTAGGGTCAAATCTCATAGGAAGAGATCTTAGTACTTTTTGAACAATTACAAATTCTTTGATTTCTTCTCCCAATCCTATGATTGTATTTACTTTTTCATCAACTCAGAAAAAGTAAGCTGCAATATTCTCATCTTACTTCATCTTAAGTTGTTCAAACTGACCTCTGTAAGTTTGAATCTTTGTTTCTTTGACTTTTGAATCTCCTTCATAAATATTTTGAAGTTTGTCCCAAATCTCTTTAGCGGATTTACATTGTTCAACTTTGGTAAATACTGTTTCACTAAGACCATTCAGAAGTGCATTTTTTGCTTTGGAATTATTCTGACCAAGTTTCAATGCTTTGTCATTTGTTGGCGGAACTGCTAGTGTTGTGTATCCATCTACAATTGATTGCCAAATTTCAAATCCATGTGCCTGTATATATGTTTTCATCCTTATGCTCCAAAATGTATACTTTTGTCCATTGAACTGTGGTATTCCATTTTTATACAAGTTGTTTCTCTCCATGATCTACCTTTTAGTGGTTAAACTGATTTTTGAAGGAACCTGCTCTGATACCAAATTGTTGGATTACTGAAAGGGGGGTGAATTAGTAATAGAGAAATTTAATCATTTTTAACCATATAATCCAAGTTTTATATCAATGTAGCATTATCATACAATAAATGTAGAGTAAATAAGCAATGAACAAATGAACAATCATACACATACACAGTACACCAGTGTTTTACGTGGAAATCCAAAGAGGGAGAAAACCACAGAGTGTTTTTTCTTATATGTCTTGAAGAATTATATTCATTGGAAGCACCAACTTCCTTTGTTTTCCAGATGCAACTGGAAGGAGGCTCCAACCCCCTTGTTTCTCAGGCTAGAACCTAAAGGAAGATCCAACTCCCCTATTCTCTGGCTACAACTAGAAGGAGTCTACAACCCCCTATGTTCTTCATCTACAACCAGAAGGTGGCTACAACCACCTATCCTTTCCCTGTCTAACTTCCCTGAAGTAGAAGTAGAATGATGGAACCACTGTCACACTATCACTATGATATATATCATTGTAAACATGTACAAATAAACCTGAACCATGCATCAACCTGTACCTCAACCTATAATCAAACTGTACCATAAACAAGTGCATCAACCATGCACCAACCTGTACCAAACAACCTGTAATCAACATGTACCATAGTCAAGTGTATCCAACCATGTACCAAGTATGTATCAATCATGTGTCAACTACTCATCCAATATGACTCATCAATATGTACCAACATCATCAACTATACACCTCATGTATGTGGCAACTCATGAACTACTTGTCTCAACCATGTACCCAACATGTACCTCAACCAAAATCCCTCATTAATATCATCATCCAAATATGATTTGTAACTCTGTAATAGAACTTGTGTATATGATCACATACCTGCAAACCTTCCTTAATTTTAACAACAAGAGACTAGCATTTTCATCAAACTTTTCTTTAGTCTCACATGACTAGTTTTGGATTAGTCAACAACCCTAACTTGAAATAATCATAACTATGTACTTGTAATGAATAAATATCTAAAACTGATATACAATGCTATTCAATGTGTTTAATGCAATTCCTCTAGGTGTTACTACTTGGAACCTCTCAAAAAAGGAGTTATAGAAAAAATGGCATACCTTGTTGAATTTTGGTTTATTCTAGAGAGAGACCTTATAGATCGTTCCTCGCACGAAATATTTGTTGAATTGATCTAAAAATATTACACAGAATACTAAATACTTTACTCTAACCAACACATTTTATCTTACTAAATTTGTATCTTTTTTGAAGAAGTTATGACGTTTTTACCCAAGTTTTAGACTAGTTTTAGGACTAGCCACAAACCCTATTTTACACGGAGTGTAACTCCAAAAACACAATGAACCACAAGATAAATTGTTTACCATATATACTTGGATATGTTTCCTCAATTTCATATCAATCACATGGTCTGAATCATTCTAGAAAAACAATTATTGTGAAAATGGTGAGATGACCTGTAAATAACATACCTTAGAAAGCATCATCAAAAGAATTTATCCTCCCTTGAATTGTGGTCTTCTTTTCTTCACCTTCCCTTTAAAAATCAGCTTAGATATCCTTTGGTTACCTCAGTCACCTATATATATTCAATATTCTCAAGTGTGATTTAAAATGAGAGAGTCTTGCCTCTTATTTATACTCTCCATCTTCTGGGTCATGTAACCTATTTCTAGGTCACTTAACCCATTTCTAGGTCACTTAACCTATTTTCCTCATTTTTAGGATTAACCACTTTCCATAATTAGAAATTTATCCATTACTTTATCATTTAAATATTCCTCCTTGACTTTGTCACCTCACTTTATCATTTAAATAATCTTCTTTGATTTTGTCACTTCACTTTATTATTTAAATAATCCTTCTTGACTTTGTCACTTTACTTTATCATTCAAATAATAATTTCTTCCTTGCAAGATCTTTGACTTATTTGACCTTTTGGGGCTTCAAGCCAACATATGAGGGTCCTCCAACTTTGTAAGGCCATAACTCTCAAACTGTGAGGAGTTATGTGACATTCCACATACCACCATAAATGGCATGACATGTACTATCCATATAGAATAGTATTACCTTCAAATATATTAAAACTCATACCATTATACATGAAACAACCTTGGGTCCATTACCCAAAACTTTGTGCTACTGGACTTTCTTCAAGGGTTGACATCAATGACAACCAACCTTAATCAACAAAAACCATTAACTCAATACTTTGTTTTAACTTCTAATTATTCTATTTCATCATACAAAAATTCTATCTATCATTTAATCATACAACGATGTTAGTGGATTAAGCTTAAGCTATTTCCTATTTAATTAAAAAGACATGACATATTAATGAAATCCTTCATAAGAAACCTACAAAAAGGAAATTGAACAATTAAGCTATGAACAGTAAACACAACATGAAAAATGATGAAAATGCTTATAACAAAAAATAGAAGAAATGACAATTGCATAAATCAAATACACATACTAACTAACTAAATATTCACCCAAACCATTGGTGGCTCCCCCAACAGGTTGTGGATACTCCTCAACAGTGAATCACGATCTCAAGCAACACAATTTCAACATTTTAAATTAAAAACAAAGTTTTACACGAATTTATGAAAACGCCTTGAAACAACAAAAACAATGCTAGCTTCACAATTCTGAACTTAAACATCTGTCTAACCACTGTTGTGTTATTTATAAGAGTTACAAGTTGAGAGGTCGACCAATGGAACGGTCGACCTCCTCTAAAAACAGTAATTACACTAAATGTGTTTTAACCATCTGTGGCTTCTAGAAACCAAGTGAGCCAATCAACGCTCAGCATAACAACCCAATCCAAGTTTTCAAAATCTTAGTAGCTGGAGGCCACGAGCATGAGAAAAACCCATGTCACCGATTTTCCCATCATAGGTCGCCTATATAACAATCGCCAACTCGCCCACAATTTTAGTACAGGATGGAGTGCCAGATGCAGTGTCAGATGGAGTATCGGATGTAGTGCGATATGGAGTACCAGATGAGTTGTCGAATGGAAAAATGCCATGCGATTTTTCCCTGTGATAGACAGATCGTGTATTATCTCCTTGGAATCATTGAATCATGTTGAATTAAACTTGAAACCATCATAAAACATCAATCATACATACCTGGTGTAAGATATGGCGATTTGATACAAGAACCCTTCAAAACTTCTTCAAAATAGTAAAATTCACATATAATATCGATCAAAAAGGATCTAATCATTATTGTTGGCACAGGGGCAGACCCAGGGTTCAATGCTACAACAACGCACCAACAAAGCCCTAACTACCGACCCTTTAGGAAACACCTACGAAGCAGATGAAGTCTCACCTGAGGTAGAGGCAGGTGTGGTTGCAAGACTCAAGTGTCTACAACCTTAGCTAGGACGCAAATCTGTGATTATAATACTTAATAAAACACTTAGCACCATCAGTTCATCAATATGAAATCAATACCCACTTTTCTGATAAAACAGAGCTTCGCAACATCCACACTAATCTAATGTATTTAAGAACTTAACATAGGTAAATAGATCAGATCAAGTAGATCAAGCACTAAGAATAGCCATATATATCAGATCTAACATTCTCACATATAATAAGCACAAAGCATAGTAGATCTATTTAAATACATCAAAGAACTTAGCAAATAACATGTGAGCACATCAAGACAAAGCACAAAGCATCATAACACAGTGTTTATGTGGTTCACCCCCACCCTGGGGCTATGTCCACCAACTCTTCTTCTTTATTGTCTTTAGTCAATCAGTTAGAAGCACAGAGCCTCAAAACCCTTACTCCACACAGGACAGAAGATCTGCACAGCTCGCTAGATCCTTCTTCCTTGTGTTACAACACAAAGCCTTCCACAGTCTGTTACAACCACTTGCACTTATCTCTGCAAGTCTCTTACAGTCATGCACAAAGCACTTACAGACTCTACTTGCACTTAGAATACATTCACATCACATAGATGCACCACTACTTCTATCTATCCTAAGCATCTACTTATATATAAAAAAAATAGGCATAAACATGGATAAACCCATGGGCCGATATCCCATTCCTGTTACATCCCATATCCCAAAAAGGACCCAAAAAGGGGCTGAGATCCCATGATCTTTTCTTCATCTTCCTCTCCTCCTTCGACAGGCTGTTGAAGTCCCAAAATAGGTCAACATGACCAAGAATCTCCCAAAACTTGGTCAAGGGAAAACAATCATCATTAATTTAATCAAATCACGATCCCAACAATCATTCTAGCTTCGCCATCCATGATACTGTATCGCCACCTTAAATATACTTCTCCTTGAGTCTAGATCGTTCTTGTGAAAGCTTAAAATATCCATAACCTCGTCAAGTATAATTATTCAACCCAAGCAGAAGATCCTACATTTTTTAGAATGATTGTGTTAAGATCTTGTGTTGTCTTATTGAATCCTTCAAGTTTAAAACGTGATTGTTATGTCAGTCTTATTTCCACCTATTTTTTTTCGTGGAACATTAAGCTTGAGAAGATCTCGCCCTTTGGATTTTCTCGGTGCCTTGAAATTTCTATCGTTTATATATGTTACACTCTAGAGTGATACTCGGTGACAAGATTCATTACCATGAAACGATGTGGGGTGTAAGTGTAACAATTATTTCTTTTGTGATTATGTGTATTATAACTTTTGTGCTTATGCGTGTCACTATACACGATGCGAGTACTGTGACCCATTGCTGAAATTCTTGACACATTTCATTTCATGATGTTGGTTTACCCTTTTCATCGAATACGAATCTTTTTCCCTTTTGCTTACCTTTATCAAAATGATCGTGTGGCATTTGGTTACCTTCATAAAATATGGGTTTCCCATAATTGTGAATTTGCATAGAATCTTGACACTTAAATTATTGCAATACCTGATTGGGTGGTCATGTAATTATTCATTATGTCTCCCAGTTAAGTAATACTTACAGTCAAATTATTTTTGGTTTCCTACTATTACCCTTTGATTTATTTGACATGTGTTAGGCACACGTTGAATTCAATCCAGTTTGGAACTTAGATCTTTTAAGTTAGATTTATAAAAACTTTGTTTATATGTTATTGCAGTTATACTAATCGGATCTTAAATTAAGATTCCTTTGTAAATTATATTAATAATAAATATATGAGTAAGGTAAAAGAAAATATTACATATCACTGATATTAATTACTTCTTAGAAAAATGTGTCATACATAATATATGGTTATTACTAACTATTAGGTAATTGTTGTTAAACAATTATTTTTAAAAAAAATTGCAAGTTAGTCATTGATTGTAATTCAAATTAGGTCTTGGAATTGTGGCAATCCACTTGGTATAAAATCAAAGTTAGATAGGAGATAGATGGTTGTTCTCAAAATATTGTCTTATGCCAGAGGAAATTAAATTATTGTAGATCTCCTTTCAATTAAAGTCTAAAGATATAGTTACAAATGTAAATTGTAATGTAGAAATGATTTTATGTGGATATGTTGATTTAAGTTACACATCAATAATAGGATCTTAATATGACTCCTTAGATGACTTTACCAGGTGTATTAACTTATACATACGAATGTAATTATAGTTAGAATTAATAATCTTCCTTTATGATTGAGACATATGTAGACATTATCTCAAGGCGTGATCTCAGGGTCACACTGATGATAGATATGAAGATTTTTGTTAGGTTTTAGTTACACCAAAAGTATTAGGAAAGTAAACTTTCATTCCATGTTATGTTTGTGATTCTTATACTAAATTATAATAGAAATTGAGAATTCTTGCTCCGTAGAGTAGTGGTTTATGTTATTAAACGAGAATGATATTTGCACAAGTAACGATGTGACTAGAAGAAAATGTAAGGTGTATGGAAAAATGTTGTTTCACATCCTTTAGTTAGATCTCAAATTACTCTCTCTTAGTATCATGATGAGTAAATTTTTATATTTTAATTGTTTGTTCCCTTACAATAGATGAAGATTTCCTTTAATCACTATGAATTTTGTCATGATTTTAGACTAGGATTGGCTTGGGTAATAGATATATGCATTTTCCTCATAACGATTCCCAGTCCTAAGACCTTAAATGGTCAAAATAGATCAGATGAATCCTATACTTGAGCACCGATTATGTGTATTGAAGTTCCTAACCTTGCAGGGTAGGATTGGGCGGGTAGACATTGTTGTCTTGAAATGTTTTGTGTAATCGTATGATGGATATGTTCATGTGTTATACCTGTTAATTCAATCTTGATATTGTATCTTTACCTTATTATGAATTTGACGGTGAGTAAGAATAATGTCATTGATTAATCATAGATCATTTACCTGATTGAAATATTTATGTAATGTTCGTAATTGATTTGTCTTAACATGTTTTACAAAAAAATTTGCTACTTGTTGTAGTCGCTTACATTTATGTTTTGTAAGGAGGGGTCGTTACTGTTTCTTTTATTTTGGTTTCAATTATTTCCATAATTTTGAGCACTACACTAGTAATAATAAATATGATATCTAAGGCAATAAACTACATAATAAAATATTTTAGAATATTGTAAGATTTGATGTGACAAATTGTTCTAGTGGAATATCCATGGTAGTTTACATATCATACTGACATCATAGTAGTTTCATTTAGGGGATTGTGGGAATTTGTGTGGATATAGGAATTTTTTAAGAAGTAATTCCAAGAACCCTAGCCATGACCAATGATTCTAGTCATAATAACCCTCAAAATGAGGAAAATGAGATATATTTGAAGCTAAAAGAGCTATCCATTAATGTCTCTCACAACATGGCCCTCCTCATGGAAACTCTAGTGAACAAGTTTGGACCTTTTAGGGATGTTGGTTACTTTAAATTAGGATTTGGATCAGAAAATAGATCAAGAGATAATGAATACCTGAAAAAAGGAGATGAGAAAATAGCTAAAGTGAGAGAAACCAAGTTCCAATGTCATGACTTCTTCACAATCTCTATTTAAAATGGAAGTGAAAGTGGACATCAATCTCTTCCAAGGTTATATTTATGTTTTTAGGTTGAATCATTGGTTTCAACAATTAAAATCTTATTTCATTTTCCATAACATAGAAGAAGAGAAAAATATTTTATTTTCTCAACTAAAACTAGAGGGTTGTGCCCTAACCTAGTGGTAAACCCACACAAAGGGACTTAGGTTGGAGGGTGATCCACTATTAATGAAGTGGGAGGTGTTTAAAATCCTCATCAATTCCTATTTCTACCCTATTGGGTATGTAGAACCTAGTGGATGCAATGGCATCACTTCAAACAGAGGCAAGGGTAGATTGTGTAAGAGTACACAATTGAGTTTAGAAAAATGGGGATTATGTTGGGTATATATCCAAAAAACCCAAATGTACTCCTCAAGTATCTAGAGGACCTACACATTCATTTAAAAAATAAAGTGTCTCTCTTTAAACCTAGGATAGTTGATGAGGCATGTGTGCAAGCACAATACCTATGCAATATAGGAAATACAATAGGATAGCGAAGTGGTTCTAAATATAAATACCACCAATATGCTTCCAAGGAAGGGAAGAAGAAGTGGAAAGGAAAGGATAATAAGAAAGCAGTCACTACACATTAGTGAAAGAATTCAAACAACCACTACAACCATTATAATATCAATGGTCACACCACATCTAAGTATTAGAAGATACATATAGATATAAATAGAAATAATAATAAGAAGGATGCTAAAAATAAGAACTTTGTATCCATGGATTCAAGAAATTAGGTAGAGAGACGCTCAAATGTAGATGAAAATATTGTCTACACTACAATGCAGTAGGAGGTGAACCTAAGTAGCCTTAATCATCGGGAAGAGAAGGAGATGAATAAACTCTTCCATATTGAGATCCTCATCAAGAAAATAAAGGTGTATGCTCTATTTGATTCTAGTTCATAGGCTAACCTCGTAGTAGAAGATCTAGTCAGTAAGCTTGGATTGGAAGTTCATGATCATCCTAAACCATATCCATTAGGATGGATAAACAAGGATGTATATATCAAGGTCATTGAATAGTGTAATATCAAATTTTCTATAAGTGAAGACTATACTGATGAAGTGGAGGTAGATGTAGTACCACTTGATGTGTGTGGTATAGGAATCCCCTGTATGTATATGAGGGATGCAATATTCATGAGAGGAAACTAGTATTTTTGTTGATACTGAGAGGGGGGTGAATTGGTATCAATTATAATTTAGCACCTTTGAAAAACTTTAACTTTTCAATAAAATAAATGCATCCCAATATATAGTAAAGAGCATAAGAACAAATACATAGTGCACAATAGATTTACATGGAAATCCAAATGGAATAAAACCCCAAAATAGTTTTATTATATAATAAAAATATTACATTAATAGGAATCTACAACTTCCAATATTCTCCATATCCAATTGGAAGGAGGCACCAACCCCATGATTTACAGGCAACAACCTAAAGGAATCTACAACTCCCTAGATTCTCTACTTCCAACTGGAAGGAGGTTCCAACCCCCTTTCCTTTCCCCTTCCTTCCACCCTCAAATATGTATATAAAAGAATAAACATGTCACTTTAACTATCATTGTCCCTGTGACTATCCTTGATACATCATCATCATCAAAATGGGTCCACATTGAGATCCTAGTTCCACATGGGTCCACATATAAAACCCAACAACCACATAAAACCCCCTGCCAAGATCTCCAAGGATATGCCTCAAATCAAGTGCCAAAATATCCAAAATATGAGCCTCGTAAACTAGGTCCACATAGAGAACCTAGGTCCACATGGGTCCACATATAAACCCCAACAACCTCACAGCAACATCATGGAAGCATCACAACTTCATAGCAGAGCATACGACAACATCACAACCTTATAACATACCTTGAGAATAAGAAAGACCTTAAGAGAATCCCTTAGACTTATATTGCACACCAGAAGACACCCCAAACACATTATGCACACCTTAGACTTGATCTCTTTCTTAGTTTCTAAAAAAATGTGAAATTATATCATATATTTATAGTAATTATGTTCCCAAAATTTAGTTGAGCTTACCTCAATTTTTTGGTTGGGCTGTTGGACGGAAAAATTCATATATCCTCATTCCTAAGGAGTTATAGGGACTTCCATATACCATTGGAAAAGTATCGGAATAATACTTCCAAACATGTAACGTGTGCTTCAATTTGAGTTATTTATGTAGGGGAAAAAATCCCTCAAATATACGGTATCCAAATTGACCACAAATAATACTTTCAACAATATCCATCTTGCAATCTTGATCTTACACATCTGTAGGATTATTCACTTGACTATAGGGTGTTCTTGTAAGATTATTAAAATAATATTCCTATGAGGGCCATGCTTAAATATACGCCATAAGGGGACCACTTTGGAGACTCCTTCAAGTAAACCCATAGGCTTCTTCATGTTGATCACCAATGACTGACTTTGACATCAATGACAACACCATTCAAAAATCTCCTCATTTTTCATTGATGTCAACACTAATACTCCCTATCTCATCATGCTCCTGATATTTATCTTCCCCTTTTACATCAATTGAAAAGGGTAACTCTTCTCTTTGGGGATAGTCCCCCTGAACTTATGGTGCTCAATAATATCCTGCCTTCCCTTTCTATCTTCTTATCCTTTCCTTCCTTGTTACAGTCCTTGGAGCTATTTTGTGTGAAGTCAATCCTCTTTATCTCCTCTTTGTCTAGGATGTATATGTTATTTGGTCTTCTTGTTGCTATTGCAACCAATATTCCTGAGACTTCTTCTCTGATTTCACATATTCGGGAATAAAACTTAATATTGTATCCATGATCACATATTTTACTAACACTAAGGAGATTATTATTCAAATCCTCAAAAAGTAAGATATTTTTTTATTTTTCATTTTCACTTCCAAGGCTCACTACACATTTTCCAAGTATTTTGACTGAGGAGTCATTTCCAAATGCAACGCTGCAAATTTTTTATTTCTTTAAGATGATGAATTTGTTTTGGTCCCCAGTCATGTGTATTGATCACCCACTGTTTATGTACCATTCATCTTCTTTATTTTCAACAAACAATGCTAATCGACAATCTTCCTTGTTTGGATTCTCTTTCCTTTCCCATATTGTCGGTAGTTTTATTATATGAGCATCTTCTTTCATATTTCTACAATCTTGTGCTTTGTGAATAAGATTATTTCATTTGTATCATACAATGTTATAATCCATCAGTGGATCAAATGGATTGTAATTTTTTTTTATAAATCCATGAGAATTTCCATATCTACCATTTACATGATTTTCGTTTGGATATCCATAATAATTTATGTTTCTCATATAGTTGTTTCTTGCATTGATTTTACACTGAATTTCTTTTTGTCCAAAGTTTTTGCAAGAATAACAATGACCAAGAAAAATACTCCCATACCTGGTAGAAAAGGAACTTCTTAGTGTCTCACCCCTTCTGAATTTTGATCTTTTGTTCCAACTAGAGGTGTCATGTCCTTGTTGTTCTTAAACTCCCTTTTGTTTTTTGATTTCACTTCTTAAGGCATTGCATAGTTTCTAAAATTTCCTTCATATTCCCTATATTTTTTATCTGTGTATGTTGTCTTCAAAATGTTGTCATATCCAAGTCTTGTCTTATTGGTAGGTGATCTATGTTTGTTAAGAATTTCATCTAAATTTTCAATACTTCTTTCAAATTTCTTGTAGTAATTCAGCTTTTCTATTGTCAACATCAACTCTTTTCTTGTGTGATCAAATTCTGCTTTTATTTTCTCATAATCTTCAGTCTTCTTGGCTTTATCTAACTGCTCCTTCAAGCTGTCAATTGTCTTTTCAAGCTCATGATTTTCTTCTTCACAATTTTTCAATTCATTTTTTAACTCTATTTTTATTTATGAGCTTCATATTTTCTTCTTCAACATGCTTCAATTTTTCAATATTTTCTTTATCTTCCTATTTACTTTTTATGATGTCTTTGCTTTCCAAGGAATATTCTGTTTTTTTTTCTTATGCCTCTGCATCAGAATCTTCTTCACAATTGGTTTCATCTGTTTCAAAAAAAATTTGGTCATTATTCTGAGTTTCTTGAGTTATGAAGAGAAGTTCCCTTAGTTCCCTTTCTTCTCCATCGCTTTCATATGAAGAACGTCTATCCTCCTTGGAGTAAAGACTATTTTTATTGTGGAATATTTTATTTTCTTTAAAAGGAAAATTATTATCATAGTGTCCTATTCTACCACAATTGAAGCATTTAAAAGGTAACTTACCTTTGTATTTATCAGTTCCCTTTTGAGCCTCCTTACGAAATATTCATCTTCTTCATTTGATTCATCGCCTCGTCTTTCTTCTACCACGTGTTCTTTGTTCCTTGTTTTCTTTTTGGATTTAATTATGGATTACTGAGAGGGGGGGTGAATCAATAGTGAGAAATTTAAATAATTTTAACCAAATTATATTATTCAACAATATTCAACAGTTTATCATTATCATTCAATACATCATCAGTAATACAATCATAAACAACATCACATCACAATAGATACATAGTACACCATAATTTACGTGGAAACCCAAATGGGCGAAAATCACATAATGATTTTCTTATATATCAAAAGAATACATTCATTAGAAGCACTAACTTCATGTTTCTCTAGCTACAACTGGAAAGAGGCTCCAACCCCCTATTCTCATGTTGCAACTTGAAGGAGGTTGCAAATCCTTGAATTATATGGATCCAACCAAAAGGAGGCTACAACCCCCTGAGTTCTCTAGATCCAATTATAATATGGATACAACCACCTATCCTTGCCCCATCCAACTGCCCTAGAATATAAATGTATACCAACTTTCTCTATCACAAAATTTGCATTTGTCATTGCCAATGTCTCTATCACTTTGTTTCTGTCACTATCACTCTGTCTCTGTAACTATGTTTATGTCACTGTCATTGTCTCATCAACCTATATCTTCTCATCAATCAACTAACACATGTACCATACCATGCATCAACTATATACCAACATACATACTATCTCATGCATCAATCATGAACCAAAGATACATCAATAAGGAATAATGAATCATGAAATAGAGCATCAATCATGTGTAACATGTACCATCAACCATATGTAGATATATACCATATCATTAATGAATTATCTCAAAGAACCAATGCATGTCTCTCATGCATATGCCACCATACAATATGAATATGCATCAACCATGTACAATCAACTCAAAGATATGAATTATAAGAAACATGTCATCTATTGAAATAGATATGAGAGTGCTCCTTACTTAGCCATATGAGAGTGCTCCTTACTTAGCCAAGCAACCAAGATATACCATATCCAAATACCAAACCAACCATACCAAGTATGCCTCAAGCATACACCATATCATGACAAAAAGTAACCATCAAAACAAGTAAAAACCATAACAATACCTCTGTAGCTAACCTGAAACTCTAAGATGTTGACCTGTAAACTTCCTTCAGACTTTAGGGACCTAGTACCAACATTTATTCAACCATTCATGAGCCTTTTTATGGATACATGAATTTCTCTTCTACTGCCTGCATATAAATGCACTTTTCTCTATCATAGCCCACGTACATATGCTCCCTTTATTACCTACAACTCGTGTATACCTCAGAAACTAGGATTTTCTACAAATCCAGAACTTATGCCTTCGACCTTCCTTTTCTACCTCATAAAAATGATGCTACAACCTTAGAAAAAAGATCACTATATCACAATAAAGATAAGAAATGAATAAGTGTGTAAGTGTACTTATGAATGACTTCTTGAGGTGTATGTATACTTGTGCTAAGTAACTCCTCTCCTTAATTTATGGATTCTAGGTTTTTCTTGTTACAACAACTTTACCATTTCATTAAGGACTTGTAACCAAATAGTGGCTTCTTGACCATTTCTTCAGGGATTACAATTTCACAAAGTCATATCTCCCTAACCATGAGGAACTACGTGGTGTTTCACATATCACTGGAAATAGAATGACGAGTACTAACCATTTTTTAGTGTATTGCTTGCATTTACTCTATCTTTCATTTCTATATTCCTTATTCTACTTCGGGTACCAAAACCACATCATCAGAGCTTCTTCAATGGTTGACATCAATGAAAACCAAACTATCAACAATCTCCCCCTTTGGAATTGATCGAAACACTTAGGAATGATAATACTTATGTCCTTTCTCCCCCTATGACCATCGTTCCCCATGTCTTCATGCTTCTCTCTCTCTGTCTCCATTCTTTTCTCTATCTCTCCTCCTTTGACATCAATGGTAAAGGATAATCCTTCTCTTGGGGATTATCCCCCTATATATAGGCTTATGTTGTCTCTACTAACCTTTCTCTTCATGGTGCTTCCTCATGTAACTCTATGATGTATATGAAAAGAATTCAAAAGAATTATTTACTTGAAATTTTCAAGACTTCTATTTCTCTTCCCATGTCTTGTTAAGTTTGATGTCATGTGGATCACTGTAGGGTAGAAAATACTCCAAGTTTCTATCATATATACTCAAAAATTTCCCTTGCAAGTGGTTTAGTGAACATATCTTATATATTTTGTTTTGTCTTGACATACTCTAGCTTGATGTTCTTCTATGTATATCGTTCCCGTAGAAAGTGATACTTTATTAGAATGTGATTTGTCTTAGAATGCATCACTATATTCTTGGATATATTGACGGCGTTAGTGTTTTCATAATATATTGAAATGGGTTCATCACACTTTAATTGTATATCCTACATATTTTTCTTCATCCAAAGTACTTGAGTACAACATGTTTTCGCTAGAATGTATTATTCTTGTATTGTAGACAAAGATATCAATGATTGCTTCTTGCTTAACCATGATACCAGACACTCACCCAAGTATAAATCTCCTCCACTTCTAATTCTTCTATAATCAATGCAACCTTCCCAATATGGATTTGTGTAGGAAATAAGAGATAGATCCTTCCCTTTTGGATACCATAATCCAAACTCTTATGTACCTTTGAGATATTTGAATATCCTCTTTATTTCCATAACATGTGATTCCTTTGGTGCTACTTGAAACCTTGCAACCTATCCAACTGCCTGCATCGAATCTAATCTATAAGTTGTCACATAGAGTAAACTTCCAATCATCAGTTTATACTATCTATGATCTACATTCTTAGAATCATCATCCTTACTTAACTTACAATTGGTTTGCATAGGAGTATTGACTGGTTTGCAATCTGTCATTCCAAACTTCTTCAATATTTCTCTAATATACTTGGTATGATAGATAAAGATATTTGTGTTTCTCTAACATATATGGAAACCCAAAAATAAAGACAACTCTCCAATAAGAGACATCTCAAATTCATTCAGCATGTTGTTGTTAAATATCTGACTTGTATTTTAATCATCATTTCCGAAGATAATATCATCAACATAAGCTTCAATTATCATAATACTATCTATATTTACCTTTATGTAGATATTTTTTTCTACATTTCCTTTCTTGAACCCTTGTTGTTGTAGGTATCTGTCCATTCTTGAATACCACGCTCTCGGGGCTTGCTTGAGACCATATAAGGCCTTCTTCATCCTACAAACATAATTTTCCTTCTCCGACAGCTGAAATGCTTATGGATACTCAATGTAGACTTCTTCCTCTAGATCTTCATTTACAAATGTTGATTTCACATCCATCTAATATAATTTAATATTTTTGGAACAATCATAAGCTAGGATCAATATGATTTCTTCCATTCTGGAAACTAGGGCAAATGTCTCTTCAAAATATATACCTTCAACATGAGAATATCCTTTACATACCAATCTCACTTTGTTTCCGGTAACATGTCCATCCTTGTTCAACTTGTTTCTAAAGACCCATTTTGTACCAATGGCATTCTTGTTTTTCGGTTTTGGAACCATTTCCCATGTGTCATTCTTCTCTATCTGATCTAACTCTTCATCCATAGATTTTATCCAGTGTTCATCCTTGTTGTCTTCTTCAAAACTTCTTAGCTCAATAGTAGATAGTAGTGCTAGATGTTGTTGTTCTGGTGAATGGGTTCTTCTTTTGGTTTCAACTCATGAATCTTTATTCCCAATAATTTGTTCTGATGGATGAATTTTTTTCACTCATATGTTGGGTGTCTTTGGAGATGCTTGAAGATATCATTGTTCTTGCTCTACTTCTGGCTACTCTTCTTCTTCATCTGATTCTTCATCTACTTCTTCTTCTTTAAAATCTTCTTTGTGATCATGTTACACTAAATAATTTCTACTTTATTTTATCGTTTGTCCATCTATCTCATCAATCGTCACATTGATGCTCTCTACTATTCTATTGAGTCTTAGATTAAAACATTTGTATGCTTTCCTTTTTCTTGAGTACCCAACTAGTATTCCTTTCTCAAATTGAGAATCAAATTTTCCAATTATGCCATATTCTCTTTTGATGTAGCATTTGCTTCCAAATACTCTGAAGTGATTCACATTTGTTGGTCTTCCTTTACATAGCTCGTATGGAGTATTATCACTATTATTTTTTAGCATCCCTTTGTTCTGGATGTGAAATACTATATGTAATGATTGTACCCAAAATACATTTGTTAACTTGGAATCCATTAACATGGTTTTGGCCATTTCCTATATTGTTATGTTCTTCCTTTCAACAACTCCATTTCGATGAGGTGTCCTGGCTACTGTGAATTGCCTCTTTATCCCATGCTTGTTGAAAAATTCCATGAATTCTTTTGATGTAAATTCTCCTCCATTGTAAATTATGTCTCAGTTTCAACCATCTCTTTGTATGTATTGAAGTTTTCAAAAGCCTCTAACTTCTCATTTAGAAAGCAAATTGCAGTCATTCTTGTGTATTCATCAACCAATAACATGAAATATTGTTCACCTTTAAATCCCTTCATTCTTGTTGGTCCAACTAGATCAGTATGTACAATCTCGAGTGGTTTTGTTGTGGAATAATCCTTTGACTTGAACTTTGTCTTGGTTTTTTTTTCCCTGTAGAAAATGCTTGCATAGAATTTTTGGCTCTCATGCATTTCGCTTATTACTTCCTTTTTTCTGACTTTGACAATATTATCAAAATTTATGTGACCCATTCTTCTATTCTAGAGCCAACTTTCATCTTCCTTTACTAAGAAACATCTTTCCTTTCCTATTTCATTTAGAACATATATGTTTCTTGGAGTTCTTATAGTTCTAGCCACCAACTTGCATGATTCTTCTTTCCTTATCTCTCACTTCTTTGAGTCAAACACAAGTCTGTATCCTTGATCACACATTTGAATTACACTTAGTAGATTGTGTTTCATGTCTTTGACCAGTAAAACATTTTTTACTGTGGCATCCTTACTTTTGATCTTGACTGTGCCCTTTCCAAAAATTTTGGCTGAGTTTCCATTCCCAAATGAAACTGATCCATATATTTATTTCTTCAATGTCAAAAATTTGTCTTTATCACTTGTTATATGATTTGAGAATCCACTATCAACATACCATCCACATTTCTTGTGTTCAGCTTGTAAAGCAAGATTTCATTCTTCAGTGTTGAATTGATCATGCTTTATTATCCATATCCTTTGTGGTTCCTTCTTATGACTATTGATATTCTACTTTGGTTTGCTTGGAGGAACATTAAGTCTACAATATTTATCCATATGTCCAAATTTGTTGGGCTTGTAACATTCTACCCCATCACTCAACGATCTGAATTTGTTGTAGCTTCTATTTTGTGTTTCATGAGATCTTCTTGGATAACTATTTCATGTATATCCCTCATCATTTCTTTTGTTCTTGGTATTGGATCTACAATTCACAACTTTGTGCCCAAAATTATAACATGAACCAAGAAAAATAGTTTGATACATGGGAGTGGAAGATCTTCTGAATGGTGTTGCTCTTATGAATCCTTCTTCTTCTTGAGGTCTTTCTATAGCTGGTTGTTGTTGATATTGACTTCTGAATTTTCTAGGTGGTGCAATGTCTCTATAATATTCCTCTTGAGTCTTCATGTATTCTTCTTTATTATAAGGACCTTTGATAACTTCTACATAGCTTCTTGGTTCTTCTTCTCGCTCTGTCGTTTTGGAGCTTGAACCTTTCTATGTCTGCGTCTAATCATATCATAATCCAAATATGTCAATATAGTAAGGTATTTGACTGTTAATGATATTATCCAATATCCTAGTGTTGTTTTGCTACATGTCCTTCTTCTGAAGATCTTTTCTTAGAGTGATTATCTCAGCTTCCAAGCCTTCAATGGTCATGTCTCTTTCTTCTAAATTCCCTCTGAGTGCTTCTTTAATTTTATTGTCTTCTTCTGCCTGGATTTTTAGTTTCATAATCACTTGCTCAAATTATTTTGAGCTATGAGATTCTTCTTTCTTCATTAGTTATGCCTGGAGTGACTTGTTTTTATTCTTTTCCTTCTTTATAGATTCTATCACACATATCAATTCTTCCATGTAATCAAATTTTGCCTCTTCACATTATTCTTTAGAGCCATCCTCATCAGAGTCTTCTATAGACATGAATAGTACCATTTATGTATCACTATCACTGATTTAATCTTCGTCTGATGAGGAACTGTCTTCCTTAGTGCAAAGACTTTTCTTGAAAATTTTCTTTTTGTGTTTTCTACCCTTTTGGATTTTTTTCTTTTCTTTTTAGAATCATATTCTTCATTACCTGTATTTTTCTTATAGGGACATTTATTATCAAAATGACCAACACCATCACAATTAAAAAATTTCATTGGATGCATACCATTGTATTTGTTGTTTCCTCTTTTCATCCTTTTGACGAAGTTATCCACCTCTTCATATTCCTCTGAATCATCGTTGTAGCTACAATATGACTTTGACTTTAGTTTATATTTCTTCTTGATCTTCTTGGATGCCTTGAATGTCACTTCCTTTGTGATTGGATTGTATTTCTTTGTACTCATCTCATAAGCTGTGAGTATCCCATATAACTTATCCATGGTCATTGTAGCTATGTCCACTCTTTCTTCTAGAGCTGAAATATTTGACTCAAATCTCATTGGTAGAGATCTTAATGCCTTTTTAACAACGAATTGTTCTGTTATCTCATCTCCCAAACATTTGATACTTTTTACTATTCATCAAATTGTATAAATTAGGTTGTTATGTTTTCATCTTCATTCATCTTCAATTGCTTGAACTTGGCTCTAAAAATCTAAATTTTATCTTCCTTAAATTTTTTATCTCCTTCGTAGATAGTATTCAGTTTGTCTCACATTTATTTTGTGAAATCACAATGCATAATCTTGGTATGTATTTCTTGAGTCACACCATTATCAATAGTGTTTGTAGACCTTGAATCAATTTCTTTTAGATTCTTTCCATCTCTATTTGTTGGGGGAGTGGCATGTGCTTTTTATCCATCTACTATTGATCGCCAAACATCAAATCATTGTGCTTGTATACATGTTTTCATTCTTCTACTCCAGAAGGAATATTTCTCATCATCAAACTATGGTACCCCAATCCTAGCGTGATCCATGATCTCCTTCCATTGGTTAGACTACATCTGGAAGGACCTGCTCTGATACCAATTGTTGGATTACCAAGAGGGGGGGGGGGGGTGAATTAATAATGAGAAATTTTAGTACTTATAACCACAATATATTCTTCAACAATATTTAGCAGTTTATCATTAACATTCAATATATCATCAGCATTATAATCATAAACAACATCACATCACAATAGATACACAATACACCATAATTTGCGTGGAAACCCAAATGGGAGAAACCCACAGAATGTTTTTCTTATATATCAAAATAACACATTCATTGGAAGCACCAAATTCCTGATTCTCTAGCTACAACTAGAAGGAGGCTACAACCCCCTATTCTTAGGGTGCAACCTGAAGGAAGCTACATCTCCCTGGATTCTATGGCTCCAACTAGAAGGAGGCTACAACCCCCTAAGTTCTTCAGATTCAACCGGAATGTGACGACAACCACCTATCCTTGCCCCATATTACCAACTTGAAATATAAATGTAGACCAACTGTCGTTATCAAAAACATTTCCTCTATCACTACCACTATCTCTGCCACTCTGTCTCTATCACTGTCACTTTGTCTTTGTCATTTTAATTGTCTCATCAACCTATATCTTCTCATCAATCAACTAACACTTGTACCATACCATGCATCAATAGTATACCAACATACATATTATCTCATGCATCAATCATTAACCAAATATACATCAATAAGGAATAGTGAATCATAAACTAGAGAATCAATTGTGTGTAACCTATACCATATACCATACAATCAACCATATGTAGATATGTACCATATCATAAATGAAGTATCTCAAAGAACTAATGGATTCTCCTCATGCATATGCCACCATACAACATGAATATTCCCCAACCATGTATAATCAACTCAAATATATGAACTATAAGAACCATGTCATGTGTTGAACCAAATATGAGAGTGAACCTTACTCAACCAAGAAACCAAGATATACCATATCCAAATACCAAACCAACCATACCAAGTATGCCTTAAGAATACACCATATCATGATAAGAAGTAATCATAAAAACAAGTATACAACCATACCAATACCTCTGTAGCTGACCTGTAACTCTAAGATATTGACCTGTAAACTTCCTTCAGACTTCAGCGACCTGGTACCAACATTTATTCAACCATTCATGAGCCTTTTTACGGATACACAACTTTCTCTTCTACTTTCCGCATATATACACACTTTTCTCCACTGTATCCCACATACATACGCTCCCTTTCTAACCTACAACTCATCTACACCTTAGAAACCAGGGTTTTTTGCAACTCTAAAACTTTTCCCTTTGACCTTCCTTTCCTACCTTAGAAAAATGATGCTACAACCTTAGCAAAAATACCACTATATCAAAAGAAAGATAAGCAGTGAATAAGTGTCTAAGTGTACTTGTGAATGACATATTGAGGTGTATTTATACTTGTGCTAGGTAACTCCTCTCCTTAATTTATGGATTCTATGGGTTTCTTGTTACAACAACTTTATTGTTTCATTAAGGACTTGTAACCAAATAGGGGCTTCTTGACCATTTCTTCAGGTCTTACAACTTCACAAAGTCGTATCTCCCTAACTGTGAGGAACTACATGGCATTCCACATATCATCGGAAATGGCATGAAAAGTATTATCCATTTATGAGTGTCTTTCATACATTCACTCTATATGTCATGTCCATATTCCTTATTCATATTTGGATTCCAAAACCACATGTTGAGCATTCTTCAAGGGTTGACATCAATGACAACCAAACTATCAACATTTAAAAATTGTTTCTCTATTTGAATGTCCATTTTTTGTATCTGTTCTCATTTCATATGTTGTGAGGGTTCCATGTTGTTCATCCATTTTTATTTTGGTCAAGTCCCTAGTTTCTTCAATGGTAGATACCTTTGCATCATATCTCAAAGGAAGTGATCTCAACACTTTATGTACAACCAAGGATTCTTTGAATTCTTCTCCTAATCCTTTGATGGCATTGACAACTTCATATAATATGAGTAAATAGCTTGCAACATCTTATTTTTCATTCATTTTCATATTTTCAAATTGTGCTCTTTGTCATTGAAGCTTGGCTTGCTTAACTTTTGGATTTCCTTCATAAATATTTGAATTTTATCCCAAACCTATTTAGTTGTGCTACAACCCATCACCTTGCTAGAAACAGTTGGTGTCAATCCACTTGTGATAAAATGATTATCCTTTGAATCACAACTCATTAGTTTCTTCTCATCTAGATACGTTGGAGTATTCTTTGGAAAATTATAGCCATTGAAAAATGAGAACCAAATATCCACTCCTAAATTTGTCAAGCAAGTTTGCATTATGTTTCTCCAGTATGCATAACTATTTTCATCAAATGGTGGAATCCCATTTGGAATGCGGCCTTCCAATGATTAGACTATTCTGAAGGTAACTTGCTCTGATACCATTTGTTGATACTAAGAGGGGGGGTTGAATCGGTATTAATTATAGTTTATCACCTTTTTAAAAAATTTAACTTTTCAATCAAATAAATGCATCCCAATATACAATAAAGACAAGAAGAACAAATACACAATGCACAACATATTTACATGGAAATCCAAATGGAAGAAAACCATTTAATTATTTTCTTATATAATAAGAATATTACATTAATAGGAAGCTACAACTTCCAATATTTTCCAACTCCAAATGGAAGGAGGCACCAACCCCCTGATTTAAAGGCACCAACTTGAAGGAAGATACAACTCTCTTGATTGATATGAACCCGGGGGTGATTAATTTCCAATAATTGTTTGATCCTGTCACTCCTCCAAAGGGTTAGTTATAGATTGTTTTACTTGAGCAGATTGTAATTAAAGGTATAGTTGAAGTCTTTATGGACTTGAATCCAAATTGAATTAAAGCCTCTTTTAGCTTCCTTATGTATTATATGCCATTCTTGCATTTAATAATATATGTGTGGAAATTCATGAAAAGAAACATAAGAAAATAATACACATAAGAGATATGACACTTCCCTTGATAACAAAGTTCACCTGATGTGGGTTATGTCTCTGAGTCTTGATCCAAAGCTTTACCACTTTATTCTCCTTGTTGTAATGATGTCTCTCCTTTATAAGTTGTAAGGCCAAAGTCCTTTTTCGGTGATGAAAACAAGAGATCGTAATGTGATCAGGAATGTTTACAAGCTTCACAAGTTCTCATGCTCATGAGGCATCCATGATGCTGACATGAACATCATTACCACATACTCAATACAGAAAAAGAGGAAGAATAAGAAATGACCCTCATCATCATGGAGTCATAAAATGCCTTAGATATGTTGCTCATATCCAAGCATATATGTATCCCATACACAGATCTTGAAACTAAGAGATTCTTGACTGCTTCGTTGGCCACTTATCATCCAAGTGCCATAAATTCTTTGTCACATGTAGATAAATTGTTTATGTGCAAGAAGAGAAGAAAGGAAGGAATAGAAGGAATACGTTTGTCTTGTTTCCTTGTTGCATCTTCTACATACTCCTTCAGACCCATATCAAGCATACTCTGCTGCAACATTTAATGAGAAAAAAACATAATAAAAGGCATGCTTACATTGGCTCTTCCAAAATTTGGCCTATTGATGGGAGTCTCTGCTGCCAAAACAGACATCACCATTGGATTCGCGTCGTCGAATTACCCTAAATTGATTGTCAAATCGTCTCCACCAGACACTGACACCTTCAGGCCTTCTTTGGACCTCTGCCTCGATCCACATGCAACTCTGCAATTAATACATTAAATTGCATCAAAATTTATGCCCGATACAGTCTCATATAGACTAGAACACTTCTCCTATGTCTCGTGCATTGGAAAAAACACTTTTTTAAATAAAAAGGTGGTCGGACTTACCAACAAATTTTTTTTCCAAAGTGGTTGGTGGAGATATGCTAAGGCATAATTTGTTGGGGGAGGTCTCGGGGTCAAACCTGCGGGCCTCCCTTTTGGCGCATTGTTACAACTATTTCCAAGTTTAAAAACTCCTCCAAATTTAGCAGAATGTTGTTGAATATGGTGGAGCGCCACTAACTGTGGCGGATGGGATGCCAAGTTTGGCGGATCGACTACAACCTCCTTTTATTTTTTGGTGGAGAGTCATATATAGTGGAAATCTTCCAGATTTGGCGGAAAGAGGTTGGTTTTTGTCCAACCCTTTTTAATTTGAATTTTTGGTTTTCTAGCCCTCCTTGGGAAATTTTCCACTGCAATGTGGCAGCCTATGACTGAGCCACATGGCAGCCATCCATTGGTCCACATGTCTGTCAAGCTACTCATTGTACTTGCCACATTGTCACTAGACCACGGGACATATCCTGAGTGTTTCCACGTGGAATCACTTAAGGGTGCCACGTGTCAAATTTGTATTGGCCCAGTTGGTAGCCCAAAGTGCCAAATTAGCATGCCACATGACACGCTATCATTGGGACACATCAACATGTTGATGTCATGTTGACGTCACTGCAACTATGCCTACCACGTCCTATATGGATTCCATGTCACCTGCCACATCTGTATGAATTCCACGTGTCTTCCACGTCCTGTATGCCCTGTCGCGTGGATGTATGGACTTCCATGTGGCACTTTGTCATTGGTCCACATGTTGACCTGAAAATGCCAAAAATGAGTGACACATGGCATCCTCTGGTGCTGACATCATCATGACATGTGTCACCCTCTGTGTGTGCCATGTACCTTGTATAGACGTTGAATTCATCCATACCGATGTTGATGTCAGCAGTACAGATGCTGACTCATCCCTACTGACTAGGCTAGGTTGACCAAAACTTTGACTGTGAATATATTTTGATTTGTAACTTGGTTTGACGAATCGTTTACATTGTTGGAAAGATTACAATGCGCTCTTCACGATGATGTTGGTTAGTTTCATCTTTGAGGACTTTGAATTTTTTCCCTTTCTCATTTGTCGAGGCCATTCTGAGCCTCTTGGGGCACTTCTGAAACTTCTATGATGTTACCTAGATCCTTATGGATTACACCTCCCAACTGAAAGGAATTTTGGTCCCCAAAAGTATTTACATTATAAATTTCATATCCATTGGACTTACAAAATAAAACCCCTACCTAAACTACCTCACAAGGCCTAAAAATATCAACATGTGCAAGAAAAGGTGTGATATCAAACAATTATCACTTTCGAGCAATGCCCTTCTATGGGGTCTGAATCGCAACATGTGATTTACAAACATGGCCACTCTCGACTAACTCAAGGATTTTCCCCATCCATTTAGTCATTACACTGAACATGTCCTCTTTACCAAGTTGTCCTTTTTTTGGTAGTTGGTTTCCTTCTCGTGGTGGATTTCCCTACCGCACCTCCTGATTAGTTGTTGGCCCTTGACCAAATTTTGGAGAACCTTGGTCACGTTTGATCAATTTTCAGACTTCAATAGGCTGGTTGAAGGCAGAGCGCAAGGAGAAGTGGAGATCGTGGGATATCGGCCCCTTCTTAGCGAATTTCTAGGTTTAGTTTTTATGTAACGGGTATGGGATGTCGGCCCATGGGTTTACCCATGTTTAGGCCCTTTTGTAATGTATAAATGGAAATCTAGGAGATGTAAGTAAGAGGAACTCTTGGTGAGAGACCTATATGTGTAATGTGGCTGGTGAGCTAAGTGTGAACAGTTGTGGATGCTTCATGCATACTGTGTGTTAAGAACTTACAGAGCTAAGTGCAAGTAATTGTAAGAAGCTTGTGTGCAGATTGTAAGAAGGCTTTGTGCTCAAACCTAGCTCGGGAAAGGAGGATCTGGTGAGGTGCGCACAGATCTCTTGTCCTATGCAGAGTGGGTTCTTATGGCTCTGTTCTTGTGGAAGATTGAAAGAGGAAAATAAATAAGAGAAGAGTTGGTGGATGTAGCCCCACACTGGGGTGAACCACGTATATCATGTGTTGTGGTTTCTTTGTGCATTAGAGTTGTTATGTTATTGATGTGATTTATGCTCAGTGTAGTGATATATGCTAGATGCGTCTGATATAGTATCTTAGTGCTTAGTAATGTGAATGAATGTTAGATTTGATATATTTCTATATGCTAAGTGCTTGGATGTATTAGATCTTGTTGAATACTGCATTGCTCTGTAACTAAGGTTTTGACCTGCGATGTGAATAAGAGTTAAATACTGATGAATGTTAACTACTAAGTGCTCTGTTAAGTATTGTAATCACAGATCTATGTCCCACCTAGGTTGTAGACACTTGAGTCCTGTAACCACCCCTGCATATACCTTGGGTGAGACTTCATCTTCTTTGCAGGTGTTTCTGAAAGGGTTGATAGTTAAGGTTTTGTTGGTGCAATGTTGAAGCGTTGAACCCTGGGTCTGCCCCTGTGCCAATAAATGGTTCCATTGTCGGGACTTGAAACTGTGATTGTTGAGAACTGAAGAAAAGAAATCTATGTGCGTAGATATGTTGCTTTAGTGTGCAGTATTCTACTTAACTGCGAAGCTCTGTGCTAACAAAGGAATCAGATCCAAAGAAAAAAGGTAATATCTTAAAGCTTTGTGCTCTGAGAAATGTAAGATAAGTGAAATTTTTTGTTTCGAAAGAATGGATCTAGGTATGTCTAATAGATTTTTTCCTAGTCTGAAAACTAGGGCACAACTAGAAGAAAGAAGATTGGATATGGGTAGATCTGATAAAAATGGTGAAATATATGTTAATCCTATGCATAGAAAGAATGTTTAGACTAACAAATGGATGCAGGATCCTAGAAAGAATTTTTCGCAGGTTAGTTACTGTGATCCCAGTTCCCAGTACAGGAAAGGTTGGGGATCATTTAAAAGAAAGAGAGGATTAAATCTTTGTTATAATTGCAAAAGACCGGGACATCTTGCTAAGGAATTCCCTGGTAGAGGTCCTAGTTGTCTTTCCTGTAAATCTATGGACCGTGAAGTTTTGGATTGCCCTAGAATGATTGCTAAAGTTGAAAAGATGAATATGAGACAAGAAAACCATGATACAAGCCAAGAAAATAAGGATATGACAAAACCCTAGAAATAATCAAAGACTATATTATTACAGATGAAAGAAACCCTGAATGATCACAGAGATATCAACTTATCAGAGATCTTAAAAGAGAAGGAGCACATAGAAATAGGAATAGGAGACTTTGACATAGACTGTGTTCTGGATGAGGAAACACAGGTGAATATCATGACAGAAAGAACTTCAGAAATTTTGAGAAATCTTGCTATGGTTCCTTCATTAGGAGGAATAGGATTATTTAGAGGAAAGATAATAACCCTTTGTGGAAGACTTACCCAGACATCTATGAGTGCTCATGGAACTTCGACATAAGAAGAATTTGAGATCGTTAATTTTGTTGAGAACAACGCCCCATTGTATATTTTGCTAGGAAAAACCTGGATTGAGAAAGATCAGACATGAAGGAAACAAGAAGAGGAGGATCTAGAACATAAAAAGTAAGAACTAAGAGATTTCATGGCTAGGAGAATAGTGCACTTACTGGAAGAACATGAGGACCATTCGAAGCTACTAAGGACCAAATATCTGGACGTCGAAGTTGAAAGAACACAAGAAGACTTGAAACACCTATCTGTACAAGAGAATAGAGAAACTACCCCAGAAAGAAGAGAAGTATTACTCTCAGAAACTATGAAAGACCATCCACAGTGTGAAGTTACTATGCCAAGAGGAGATAAGAATGGTAATGGAAAGAGGAAACCAATGACTCAAATTTCAGGAAAGAAAGCCAAAAATCTCAGCAAGAAGAAACAAAAGTTATAAAAGTTATAGGAAGTTCCAGGGAGGACTTCACAGAAGGAAGGTTTGCAGAAATGGAACTTCGTCAGGATATCAGAACAACGAATATTGGCACTTCATCATAGTGAAGAAATATGACCGTTGGAGGTGTCCCAACCATTATCCCGATGCTCCAGAATGAATCGAACCGCAATTATGGCCAAAAATATCTCCATTAGACCAGTGGGACCATGCCATAATGAATGGAATTACATTGATTGAGGCATTCATGCCCGTTGGAAGATTTTGTTACGACATTGTCTATTTATCTCGTCGAGAATTGCACCAAGAACACTTTTTCCAATTGTGATTACTCGATCCCATAGATAACTAGTTTCTTTCACGCAGTGCCTATTGAGATCTTGCCACCCACTATGTTACATCAATTATTTGATCACCGACCTGAGATACATGATTTTGAGCATGCATGTCGGGTGACTTCAGTGAAGTAGAGAAATCCATCGAAGAGATCCTCATAGACCTCATGACTGAGAAGGTCATGTCTACATGAGTCCAAACCTTATTGATGAGAAGAGTGGAAGAATCCTCATCGACTGCTCATGGATCTAGAGCATCCCGAGCTACAACAGAGAAATGAGCCAAGCATCATGATGACTTGGAAAATGTGAATCTCATCCCATCCATCCTGCCCAATTATATCTTACCTCTGGCTGGCGCGGTGAGCTATGACAGTGTCCCAAGGGACTTTGACTACACCTTGATCACTGCGTACCTCCCGAAGGGGATACATGTAATTAGACTACAGTTAGGACAAATCATGACATTGAATATCAGTGACTTCAAATTGGGAGATTGCAATAACCATGGAATGCTCGCCCCACACAAGTACTTAACCAAGACTAAGGGAAATAAGTCAAAGATCATCCTCCAGCCATGGACTATGGACATCGCGAGGTCCACTATCCTAAACATGATGAAGATACCACACTTTGGAAGGCATCGGGAGGTTAACGCATGCATTAAACTCTTATTTTCTTGCTTCCATGGTGGTTATCTGTGGCTAGACAGACTCATTACTGTAGATCCAGTGTTGATCCATCGGATCACTAGATTAATAATGCAAGGAACAAACCCACAAGAATTTTATCTAGGGAAGGCTGCAGATCGCACCCTGTCATAGAAAATTAAAGATACCTATGGCGATGTCAAAAAGGGGAAGCAAGGCTACAAGGTAGCTTCTATTCAGAATGGAACAGTGTGCCTAGCCTCCCAGTTGATCACTGGTAAGCTAGTAAGGAAGAACAAACCCATGCAGGTTGCAGGGTTCATTGTTGACCTCACAGAAAAATGCATGGAATGGATACAAATGAACTGGGCGAGCTACCTCATCAACCAGTTAGATTAAGACTGTTGTGAATCTTAGGATCAGGGCTACGAGTTACACTTCAGTTGGTTGTTGATCATCATCACTTTCATTGCTTGGGAAATGCCAGAAGGTGCGACCTTCCCTGAGATTGAGCCATCATAACCCTTAGCTGTGAAGTTCACCATGCTCTAGTATTCGATCGACGTGGCTAAATAATGGTAGTCAAATGCAGTGTTCCACACCTACTACCTGTAGTTGAAGAGGGATATTGATTCTTTCCCTTAGATGATGTCAAACACCCTGCACAGGTTCAGACCATTTGTGAAGTTCCACGTAGATAGACATTTTATTATATTACTGCGCACAGAGACGAACACAAAGAAGAGATACAGAGTTACTATAAACTCACAGAGGAGGACATGGAAGAAATCACTAAGAAATGGTATGCAGAGTTCCTTATACTAGTCTACCAGGAAGAACTATTCGACCCCGACCTCATCGAAAGTCTGGTGGTTACTCACGAAGATTATGATGCACCCAGTAGTAGCAGAAGGAAGAAAAAGGAAGAGGTACAGGACCTGAACAACGCATCAGAAGAGACTGCTTCAAAATCACCTTGAGGGGGAGGTGATGATGAAGTAGACAAAGAAGAAACAAGGATAAGTAACACTGCCTAGGGACAATATTGATGAAGCTGAGACCTCCATTACAAGAAAGGTTTCCCCCATGAAACCTACATCGTGAAATAATTCCAAAACTAGTAAACCATAGATGCAGACTGTGCTCATGATGGATGACATATATTTCATCATCGTCGTTGTCTCAGATACCTCAGAAGACATCTTACAGTGCAATGAAGCCAAACAAGAGACCATGTATGAAAGAATTGAAGAAGAACTGAAAGGGGTATAGCAAGCCCTCTATTCCAGCCACGTAGTGTCTACTATGCCCTTTTCATTAGATGGAATAGAGATGGGAGATGAACCTTCCCATATATGATGAATAGCAGATGCGATCGAAGCTTTCCCTCGTCATGTTCAGGAAGAAAAAGAGTAGGCCACAAAGGAATTAAATCAAGAAAAAGAGAAAGCCAGAGAAAAACGTCGGGTTGCGCAACAGGAAAAAGATGACGTCCAAGCCAAGTTTGCAGAGGATAGAGTGCAGATCCAAAAAAAGAAGGAACATATTCTTGCAGAGAAGATTGGAGTTAAAGAGGTAGTCGCTAGAGCACTTCGCTCTGTGACGGGCTTAGAACAAATGGAAGAAGACCCAGTGGAAAGACATGTAGGAAGCTTGTCGAAGCCATTCATCAGCTCCAAGAGAGGATAACAGAACTGGAGTTACAAGCAATGCCAAGCACTTCGTAGGAAGTGCGGGACCAGAGAGAAGAAATTGCCCGAAGCGTAGTCCATAGAATCAAGGCATTGGCCTTAGAATGTAAACAAATCAGTAGTCGAACTACACAGACTTACGAGAGCCTTGTAGAGGACCCTGAACTAAGGACACTGGAGTCACAGCTTCAAGAGGCCAAGCAGCAAGAAGCAGTGATGTAAGCATAGTTGAAGCCACTACTAGTGGTTGAGAGGATGAAATGATCCCAGGAATAATGCATAGCTCAAAAACAAGTCCATGACATGCATATTACGGTCATGGAAGTGACCCAGCGACTCCGGTCGGTCCAGGATGAAACTTGCATACTTTTTTAGGAGATTCAAGGATGAGGTGCAGAACTAGAACAAGTGGTCACTAGAGTGGAACAACGCTTGGAAGGACCTATGACGGAGAAGGTTATTCAAGAGTTCATAGAGCAGGAGGCTTTGGCGAAGCAACAGGTCGAAGCATCTTGAGCCAATATTGAGGTATTTGAAGCAGAGTTACCCAGATCAGAGTGACTCGGGATGAGTCATAGGTGAGTGTTGGGGGCATGTTGGCCCTTGACCAATTTTTGGAGAACCTTGGTCATGTTTAACCGATTTTGGGACTTCGACAGGCTAGTTGAAGGTGGAGCATAAGGAGAAGCGGAGATCGTGGGATCTCGGCCCCTTCTTAGAGCATTTTTGGGTTTAGGTTTTATGTAATGGGTATGGGATGTCTTCCCATGGGTTTAGCCATGTTTGGTCCCTTTTGTAATGTATAAATAGAAAGCTAGGCGATGTAAGTAAGAGGGAATCTTGGTGAGAGTCCTAGATGTGTAATGTGGCTGGTGAGATAAGTGTGAACAGTTGTGGATGCTTCATGCATACTGTGTGTTAAGAAATTGCAGAGCTAAGTGCAAGTGATTATAAGAAGCTTGTGTGGAGATTGTAAGAAGGGTTTGTGCTCAAACCTAGATTGGGGAAGGAGGATCTAGCGAGGTGTGCACAAATCTCCTATCCTATGTAGAGTGGGTTCTTGTGGCTCTGTACTTGTGGAAGATTGAAAGAGGACAATAAAGAAGAGAAGAGTTGGTGGACGTAGCCCCACACTGGGGTGAACCGTGTATATACTATGTTGTGGTTGCTTTGTGCATTATAGATGTTATGTTATTGATGTGATTTATGCTTAGTGCAGTGATATATGCTATATATGTCTGATATAGTAGCTTAGTTCTCAGTAATGTGAAATAATACTAGATCTGATCTATTTCTATATGCTAAGTGATTGGATGTATTAGATCTTGTTGAATACTGTGTTTCTTTGTAACTAGGGTTTCGACCTACGATGTGAATAAGAGTTAAATACTGATGAATGTTAACTGCTAAGTGCTTTGTTAAGTATTGTAATCAGAGATCCGTGTCCCAGATAGGTTGTAGACACTTGAGTCCTGCAACCACCACTGCCTCTACCTCAGGTGAGACTTCATCTACTTCGCAGGTGTTGCTGAAAGCGTCGGTAGTTAGGGTTTTTTTGGTGTGTTGTTGAAGCGTTGAACCCTGGGTCTACCCCTATGCTAACATTGGTTGTCTCCCTCGGAGGTGTCTACCTGGTCTTCTTGTTCCTCTTTGGATGTAGATCTGGATGCAAGTCCCAACAAGTGGCCTCATGATTTCCATCTCTTCTACAATGGCTACAATAGCCTTTCTCCTTGAGAGGAGTATTTCCCTTGCTCCTCTCTGTGTGTCGAGAGAAATGTTTTATCCTCATTTTTTTCCTGGTTTTCATAACGTTCTTGTACAATGATTTTCTCTTCCAACACTGGGACACTGCACGGTTATTCAATCCACAAAAGTACATGGTATTTGATGCCACAAGCTCTGTTGTATATTATTAACATTCTTATAATTAAATGGAATTTTAGAGGTTCGATATTTCTTATACCTCAGTGAGTTGTATCTAGAATCAGACTGGCAAGAAGAATTGGCCTCGTCTCTTCATTGTGATTCTCATCTCTCCCTAGAGATGTCTCTAATCCTCTATCATGATAATTTGTACTCTCAACCTGCACTTAATCAGTTCCATCTTCAGATGAAATGTTGACTTTTGGAGTCTCGGTGACTATCCTGGGGTCCTCTTCCTAAATGGTTTTGGAGCTTTCTCCAACATCCTTTGAGAGATAACCTATCATGGCATATCGAGGCCAAACCATTGCCTCGATGGGATCCATAATAACTTGTTCATTAGATCCAAGGCCTCCTCCTTTGTATCCCATTTTTCCCATCAACTTTAAGTCTATGCATGAAATATGTTTTTTTAGGACTTTAAAAGAGTCAACAACATTAATCAAGAAAGGAAATACACATGGTTTATTTAACTCCATCCCAAGATGGGACTATTGGTCTACTTCTTGAGGTGTGCCCAGTTGTCCCTAGTGAGAAAGATCAGTGGATGATGCTTCTAGGAATCCTCCTTGGTTTCTAGATGCATGGATGTCATCTTCACTTGTTTGACAAAGTGTGCATGCATTAGCATTGTTGTTGGAAGCAGGCCAAAGAGGAAAGAAAGGTGATTTTGGGAAAGAAGGCATGCATGAGGGAAGTGACAACTGGAAGAAAGAGAATCACGTGCACATGCATGGAAGACCTAATGATGCTAGGGTTAGGTTTTTTCAATGTATTGTAATGGCTGGCGAGTCAAAAACGTATAAATATAAATCCTAGGTCTCATAGGGGAGGCCAATTGATAGGGATGCGAAGAGACGGATGTGAGGAAGAAGATGCAATGTAATATTTTGATCTATGACCTAATTTTGTAAGATGTTGAGCTAGAGAGGACTGAGGAGGGTAGATCTTGAGGGTTAGATTGCAGGATGAGGAGCCTCGTGCGATCTATTCTGCCTCATAATAGATCTCAACCCATCTGAGACAAGTTGTAAATCACTCAACACTGTAGTTTTAGAACGACTATAATAAAAGAGTTGAGAGCCAGATCTTTGTGGACGTAGCCCACAGGGGGGTGGGGGTGAACCATGGTAAAACTTGTGTTATGTGATTGAATGCATGTGTTTCTTTATTATCTTCAGTAGTTGTTGATATTCTAAATGAATGAGTTGTTATATTTCATACGTAATTATAAATGATAGTGTATTGCAGTAGTAAGTTAAAATATAACTCTCAACATACAATTCTCAAATTTCCCACTCAATCCTATTATGCAAACACATGAGTATTGCAACCACCCATTAAGACTATCTCAGGTGAGACGATGTGGTGCACCCTCTGCGATGTGTTGCCTTCTGGTTTACCATGAGAGCCGATAGTTTTAGAGGCTTTGTTGGAACCCAGAACAGATATGAACCCTGGGTCGCTCAAGTTGAAGATTCAAACTTAGACAAGATATTTAAATAACCAACAAATAGTTTCGTTGTCGTTGGTAGGAACAATAGAGGATTGAGTAGATGGGATATGTTGAAGACCTATTAAAATATACATAAGATATGGGGGAGGTGGATCAAGATAATATTAAAGCAGAGAAGAAAACAATGAGCCACTAGAAGGGGATGTTGAGACTGTGGAATCCCAGAAAAGCAGATATTGAAAGCTGGCTAAGGAAAAAAGAGTTGGAGTTTGCACAAAAAGATAACAGAAAACCTAGAGTAACACCCCGCAAATATCTTGAGAAATACGTGTTTACTGATTTTCATGAAGTTTTTTTTTTTTTTCACATTTATTACAGGGGTGGATACTAAGGTTGAAGGATAACCACGCAATGAACCGGATATGCCAGTTAGAGTGGACCCTAGTACATATTGAGAAGTTACAACATGTGAACAACAAATTCACCCACGTAGTAGATTTTTGGCTCGAAAGTATTGTGGCAGGCTTTATAACAGAATTTGCAGTAGATACAACGAAGTCATATAGCGCAGCGGAGCAAGAGTTTCTAGGTGGGCCTCGAGGAAGGTATATTATATCATTGTATACATATATTAAGATATTTATATACAACAAAAGTGTAATGAAAATGGAGTCATACAACTAAACTTCCCTACGTGCATGGGCGAAGGGAGGAAGAACTGACAGAAGCAGAAGAAATGGAAGGAGGAAAGGATAAGGGAAAGAAGGAGGAACCCTTGGACCCAATCATGATGGATAATGACCAGATCAAGAGGATCATGGTGACAACTAGAAAGACACGTAGTGGAGTACCCTACCATTACAAGGTGAATACCAAGAAGAGAGTCGTAGACATGAGGGAATGATTGGCGAGTGACGAGGAAGATGTAGAGGATATTTGGGCCATGGAGAAGATTGAGGAAATATTGCGTGCAACATATGAGAGGAAGAAGAGAGGTCCAAGAATGGGAAGAGAAGGAAACAATCCTATCCATATTAATGGCAGTGTGGAACCCGTAAACCCATGTGCAACTAATACACCAAAGAGAACATCGTTTAGACAATCGGATTTTGGGAGAAGAAAGACAATAGGAAGTACATCTACACAAGGAACAAAAACTGGAGGAGCCAGTTCAGGAAGCACTAGTCAAGTATATACACTGCGTGGAGGTAGTAGTTCAACGTTCATAATGGTAGGACACAATCCCACCATTAGGTTACCAGAATTTAAAGGAGAAGCGTGGGAGGACCCAGAAAAAAATTTGTTCATCTGTGAGAAGATTTGGGAAGCAAAACAGATCACAGACGAAGATACTAAACTGGCACAGCTAGTGATTACACTAAGGGATCGTGCACTAGACTGGTATATGCGTTTAGCTACAAACAATCGACCAGGGACAACCAAAACAATTGCAGACATCAAGAAATTGTTGATAAATGAGCTCCAAAAGCCAAGTTCAGAAGATTAGTACATGAACAAGATGATCGAGATTAGAAAAAACTAGGAGAATACGTATGGGAAATTGACCAGAGATTCAAGCGAATGAAGGGGAAGTTGAAATATCTCATGAACGATATGCATCATAGGCACATGTTCGTCAATTCACTGTTACCACACTTAAAATACCCATTGTGACAATAGAAGTTTCAGACATAGGCAGAGGCTCTGCAGGTAGCCCTGCAACAGGAAGAAAACCAATATCAGTAGATGGATCCAGCCATCGAAGAAATGAAGGAGGATTTGAAGAAATTAATGTTCCAGCTAAACCAGAATAAAAGTAAGGAAAAACAAGAAGTTGTTTGGTGCACTACATGCAGGACGGAAGGACACCACAAGAACAAATGTCCAACATTCGCGCAGTATATGGAAGAAGGAATGCCAAATCCATTAGAAACGGGAGGACTATGGTGCCAAATCTATAAGAAACCAGGACACGATCCATATCACTGCCCAATGATGTAGAAATACCAGACATTCCAAAAGATTGTAGAACTATGGATTTGATGTTTGAGAGGAAATCAGATGCATATAGAGTGCAGGAAGAAATAATGACTGGGAAAGCCGCACCAAAATTTAACCAAGTTCCAACCCCATACAACACTGCATAGCAACAATATAATATGCGCAACAACCATATAATATCGCGCAGCCACAGTACAACACAACACAACCTCAGTACAATACTGCATAGTACAATGCGGCACCTCAGTATAACACATCGAGAGTAGATCGAGTGGGCTATAGAGGTGGAGGACAAGTGAGAGAAATTTTTGGAAGAGGTAGAGGACCAGTGGTATGTCACAATTGTCAACAACCGGGACATTATGCAAGGGAATGTCTAGTTCCACCAAAAAATTGTATGTATTGTCGTGCATCGGACCATGATATGGAAGAATGGCCAACATTATTTGTAAAGATCCAGGGAAAGAGGAACCAGAACAACCAAAATGTTCATTTTATTTCATTTGAAGTGGGGGACGAAGGACAAAACATTAACATAGTTACCCGCGGAGGAGCTAAAACAGGAAATGACGCAGTCCGACAAGAGCTAGTACAACACTAGTGGGTGAAGAAGAATGTTGAACCAAGAAGAAGTTCGACGCATAGAATGAGAAGGAGATATTTAAGAAAGCCAGACAATAATTTCATAAGGATGACATTGCATCGACGTCAAATTTCCAGCAAAGAAAGAAAGCACCCGAGTACGAGATGCCTCCATTCTTGGATCATACCAATGAAATGGAACCCATGGGACAAGTAAGTACAATCAAAAGATTTTTGCAATCATGTGTAAAAGTATTGAATTATCCATCATCTATCAAAATATTGCAAAGCATATTAGAAAGATGTAGTATAGATATGGAAGGAAAAATAGAACAAAAAGAAGTCGATCACCTACATACAAGGAAAAGAACAAGTAGGGAGTTCAGACTGAATACCAACATCAGAGATTTCAACATGGGAGATATCATACTAGATCTAGGATCTGAAGTTAATGTATTACCAAAGAAGACATGGAAATGTATGGGAGATCCCACATTAGGATATTCACCTGTGTAACTAAAAGTAGCAAACCAACATAAAGCCCTACCAATTGGTAGACTGAAAGGAGTGATAGTAGACCTGGATGGAGTGCGCACTAAAGAAAACTTTGAAGTGATTGAAATAATGGAAAACACAACACCATATCCAAAATTTCTTGGTTTGGACTAGGAGTTTGAAAACCAGGCTATAATCAATTTGAAAACATGAAAAATGACATTTGAGTCAGGTGAATACAGGGTCATCGCACCATTAGACCCATCAGAAGGGGAAAGGTTTGTAGAACCCACTTGCTTAGACTTAGAGGAAATCATCCAGTTGTATATAACAACTACGAGTGATGAGGATTGCATGAACCCAACTGCAGATGGGATACTCAGTTGGCAGAGCATTACTTCATGTGCAACAGACTCAGATACCAGTTTAGAAAACTGGCAACAAAGGTTACAAGAATTTTCCATGAGAAGATGTGCACGAATAGACTGCACGATAAGATGGGTAGGTACAGAGATAAGGGAACCACCCGGTTTTCATGGAGTAAACGATCTAGAAGTATTCTTGGCACAGTACGAAGATGATTTTTTAGAGAATCAGAGACTCTTATCACTTGATATAGCACTCAAGGCCACACCTACAAGATGGTGGGGCACACATAAAGAGACAATCACAGATTGGTACCAATGTAATCGATTACTGCGCATAAGGTTCGACGTAGAACAGAACAACAACAAGCAACAGAAGTATGAGGGATAGGGGTCACCAATGTAACACTTGGAGAAGTGAAGAACATTGTGGAAAATGACACCCCCAAAGGAATGGCCTCATCATTTAACACACACTCTAGAGGGCATACCAACGAACTAGTATACAGACCAGGAACTGCAACCTGGATGGTATTGCAACATAATTTTACATTCACTTTTTCATTCAAGCATGAGAACCCCAACATAGACGCAAATATTAAACATATAAGAGGGGTGATATTCATCAAGGATCCATAATTCGAACTCATAACATAAGAACAATAGCGGAACAAATAGACAATCAAAGAAATGTTGTCATGTTACCATGTGCAGGAGGAAGCACCAGATGAAGATGATTTTCATGATATTTAGATCAAGTAAGTGGAAGGCGAAAGAAAAGTGGAGAGTCCACCTATAGAATCAGAAGTCATTACTACGTTGATCAAGGTGAATAAAGTCAACATTGGGACAGTTGAGAATCCCAAAATGGCCAACATTGGAGATTATTGGGATGAGCAAACAATAGAAAGAATAACAGAGTTATTGTGTAAGTACAACAACCAGTTTCCCACAACATTTAAAGAGATGAAGGGTATAGAAAGAGATCTAGGAGAAATGAAGATACCACTCAGAGCTTAAGAGAGACCGATCAGACAATGACCATATAGATTGAACTGGATATATAAGGAGAAATTCAAAGCTGAGGTCAACAGGATGCTCGAAGTAGGAATCATAGAACCAATGGAAGAATTGGAATGGATAAGCCCAATGGTAGTTCAGGAGAAAAAACAAGGAGGGATAAGGATATGCATCGACTTGAGGAAGTTGAATGATGAATGCCTACATGACATGTTCCCTACACCTTTCACGGATGAAGTGTTGGAGAACGTAGGAGGACACACAGTTTAATCATTCATTGATGGATTCTCTGGATACCACCAGATCAAGATAGCATAGGAAGATAGATACAAGACCACGTTTTCCATAGAATGGGGATCCTACCAGTACACAGTCATATCATTTGGACTGAAGAATGCACTGGCAATATTTTCCAGAGTAGTCATCGTCGCGTTTAAATAATTCATCCACCAGTTTCTAGAGGTATACTTGGATAATTGGACAATCTATAGTTTGTTAAAATACCATGTAGAGGTCTTACGACTGATGTTAGAAAGATGTAGGAAGTTCCATATATCATTAAACATAAAAAAAAAATGTATATTTGGAACACCGTTTGGGATACAATTGGGCAATATAGTATGAAAACAAGGTTTACTAGTAGATCCTACAAAGATTGTAGTAATTTTTAACTTGCCACCACTAAAAACAATCTGTAAACTAAGAGTGACAATGGGACACACGGGATACTACAGGAAGTTTATCAAAGGGTACGCACAGATTACCGCACCAATGGAGAAACTGTTAAGAAAATATACAAAGTTTTAGTGGAACGATGATTGTCAACACGGTTTGGATACGCTGAAAGAAAAGATGGTCATCGTACCAATACTAGTATTTGCAGACTGGGAGAAGACATTCCATGTACATGTATATGCATCAACCATATCACTTGGAGCTATCTTGGCACATCCAAGAGCCAGATATTTGGATCACCCTATAGCATTTGCGAGCAGAAAGCTATCAGAATGAGAATAGAACTATAACACCATAGAAAGGGAAGGCCTAGTTATGGCCTACGCACTGCAGAATTTCAGACATGACTTACTGGGAAAACACTTTAAGATGTTCATAGATCACTCAGCCCTTAAATACCTAGTCAACAAGCTAGTTTTGGGGGGGAGGATCTTTCGATGGCGACTACTATTTCAAGAATTTGATTTTGAAGTAATAATCAAGCCAAGAAAACTAAATGCAGGACCTGACCACCTATCAAGGGTCAAAAAAGGAGAAGAACCTATGAACTTAGAGGACAACTTCCCAGACACACATTTATTTTCAGTCCAGATCATTGATGAATACTTTGCAGATATCATTCAGTACTTACGCACAAGTACTGTGCCACGGGAATATAACATTGCACAAAAGAAAAACCTGGTAGTACGGGTTGCATACTATCAACTGATCACATGACACGTATACAAAATGGGTGCAGATAGCATCTTGTGAAGATATGTTTTAGAACATGAAATACCAAGCGTTTTAGCAGAATCCCATGAGGGAATAGCAGGTTGACATTACGCAGGAAAAACTACCACGCAGAAGGTATTGCGCATAGGATTATGGTGGTTGACCATTCATAGAGACTCAAAGGAGTACTACGAGAGATGTGATATCTATCAAAGGGTTTGTAAACCCAATAGAAGGGATGAGATGTCATTATGACCATAGGTAACATTTCAAGCATTCGATAAATGGGAAATAGACTTTGTGGTACCAATCAACGCACCATCAAAAAGAATAGGATCAAGGTACATTATCACCGCGACAGAATACCTGACAAGATGGGTGGAAGAAGAACCAGTGAAGGATTGCAGCATAGAAACAACAACACACTTTCTATTTGAACAAGTAATCACTATATTTGGGTGCCCAAGAGTTTTTATGAGTGATCAAGGCACACACTTCATTAAAAACACTATCAATGCTATGAATTAAGAGTTTGAAGTCCATCATTAGAAGAGTACACCATATCATCCACAGGCAAATGGCACAATAGAAGCATTTAACAAAATCCTTGAGAATGAACTAACAAAGATCTGTAATGCCAACAGGGATGATTGGGACCTCAAAATACCAACAGTATTGTGGGCCTACAGGACCATGTGCAAGAATTTGGCAGGGAACACACCATTTAAACTGGTATATGTCCAGGAAGCAGTGGTGCCATTAGAATTTTTGATACCCAGTTTGCGTATAGAAGCAATTACACACATGATGGAACGAGGTGCAGTATAGGAGAGACTAAATCAATTGATGACAATGGAGGAAGAGCAGATCCTAGCAGGGTTCCACCAACAAGTTTCGAAAGAAAAGGACAAAGCTTGGCATGACAGACACATAAAGAAGAAAACTTTCAAGGAAGGATATTTAGTGTTGATGTATGACAACAAATCCATTCAGCACCCAGAAAAACTCAGAATGCACTGGTTAGGACCATACGAAGTAAAAACTGTCACGGATGGGGGAGTTTTACAGTTGAAAGGATTAGCAAGTGTAGAACTCAGAGGGATGATGAACGAGAGTCGAATAAAGTTGTACAAGGATAGTTGATCACCCACAACTTGAAAATTCACCGCGCAACAAAAAAAAAAACACAGGATTTTAAACGGTACCAACAAAGGTACAATGCATCAGATCACGCACACTTAGGAATAAAAACCCGGCAAAGATAATACCAATGATCCATCCAAAATGGAAATAATCAAGAAAGGAAAGATGGCAAAAGAAGTATTAAACGACGAAGGCATGTGGAATTGAATGTCGGAAAGGACCAACGGGACACCGCATTAATCGTTCCAACTGGAGACGAAGAATGAGAGTAATGGAAAGTACGAAGGAACCAGAGGTTCATTGAATCCATAATAAAGGTAGCATATTCTACAAGCTTCATACAATACCCATACAAAGCATGGACGTGGGATAAAACGGCTCATTGCGAGACCGAAAAAGACATAGAGCGATAGATCCTACGGAGCACAGAGTGAAGTTCACAGAGGTTACAGAGACCATTGAACTCAATGAATGATTGAAATTCACCACCATGGCACCACCCAAGCAAGAAGAACTAAGCCATAATTCCATACACTTAAGAGTTAGAACTAAGGCACAAGTACAATCGCAAGAAAGAAAACAACAACCACCAGAGATCGTCAATGTTGACAAAATCCCATCACTGGATACAATGGAGATGAACCCCACACTCGTGGTAGAAGAAACTAAATAGTTAGCACCTGAGGGCATGAATGTGGATATGTTGACAGAGGAACAAGAGAAACAGAACCAGGGCATAGGCAACCTAGTGCAACCAGAGAACCCTAAAGCTTTGAGGGTCAATGGGATGGCTACACATCAGGAAACAACAATGGAGCCAAATGAATCTCAAACAATCATGTCAGACCACCCACAGGAAGGAGAAGTGGAATATGTCACAGGTTGGCCAGAAAAGTATGTTGAAGAATGATCGATGGAGGCTGGAACCTTGAGTCAGCCACTACCGAAAACGGACAAGCAACAGGTTCCTAGGTCACCATGCAAGAAACCCAGTGCAACCATTGTTTTGTCACATATACCAGAAGGGGTACGGGTGAAATCGGATTTGATAGGTTATGTAGAGAAGTTAAAATACTCATACCATGATGTAACGAACATGGACAAGTTCTCGGAGTTTGCAAAAACATTCTACCTATAGACTATGGATCTAGACACATTTGGGGAACCAGTTAATCAACCACTCCAGTGGGAAACCGGATTGGAAAAAATGGGGATTTTAGGTCTACTAGAGCTACCACACTTTGGAAGGGGACAATACACAAGAAGTTACATCAAACAATTGATGGCGGTCACACATGGCATGGATATATGGTTTGACAAGCTTGTCTCAATATATGTAGAGCTCATTGCGCACATTATATGGCTACCATCCTGGGGCATGGACCCCATGCAATTTCTCGATGAAAAAATAAAGGATAAATCACTCACATATTAGATGAAAAAGAAATATGGCACCGATAGGGGGACGTGAGGAATCATCATTAAAAGGATCAATGATGCCACGACACAAATGGCCGCAAAAATCATGGCCTGCAAGATGCTAAGAAAATTCTATAAGGAGGAAGTCTCGGTTGGGGTCGTCGTAGTTGCAGCACAATGTGTTGAGGGCACCACGGTTAGCTGGGCACCCTATCTATTGAATTTATTTATGGATGACTATAAGGATGCGCAGGATCTAGGAACATAATTTCATTACTCATGGCTACTCATGTTGATAGCCATTATGGGATGGAAGGAACCGAGATATGTATTTTTCGCCACCAGACTAAAACCTAATCATGGAGCGAGATATTTATTGCTTGGCATCGCATCAGACACAAGGATTAGAAAAATGAGTGCATCCATATTCAAAGGATATATACGCGATCTACAGAAGTCCATCACCAACCTCTGAAGAATAACACCACAAGTTGTCGCGTACTATCAAGACATCGCCAACTTCAAGGCCACTCGACATGTGATGTGGATATAGGCGTGGAAGGAACCCAACAAGAAGTGGCTACAATTCTTCTACTACATCACTGAGGCTGACATTGAAATGGTTATCATGGATTGGGAAGATGACTAGAAGATTCCATTCCTCACCTAAACAGTGGAGGAGGAGGTAGGGTAGGAAGAAACCCAACCTCAGGAAGTCCCAGTTCCCAAGAAACCAAGGACAGGTCAGACCAAAACAAAGCAGACGAAAGAAAGGATAACTAAGACAGGGACCTAGAAGGGAAAGAAGAATAATATGCAGCTGGCCCAAGTACAGTAGAAACAGACTGAGGCAACGCAGGGGACTACAACAGGTCCCAATCCACAAGAACCAGGCCTAACTAAGAGGCCAACTACTCAGATGGGGGGTGCGTGTAAGAAGATGAAGGCACAAAGAACACCTCTAGAATATAGGATCACAGAGGATCATGCAGAAATGATATCCCAAATGGTTCATGATCGTACAACCGATTATTTTGAGAATGTTGTGCATCACAGGGACAAAATTTAAGAGGAGTTGGTAGACATGTGATAGTTCCTCAAGCATATCATGGAAGCATAGGAAATGGGAAGCAGCGTAGGAACAAGGCCATCAACATCACAGGCAGGAGAAGAACCTGAAGAAAGTGAGCGAGATACAGTCCACACAATATCGCAGCCGAGTGAAACATTCCACATTACACCCATCATGTTGCACATGGATGATATCGTAGGGAAAACACCACTAAAGGACTTATCTCAAATCCAATGGGTATTTCCACATATACCATCCAAAGATCTACACAAATTACAGTTTAATGTTACCCAAGAAGTACAATCTCATGGACACACATACACAGCTGAATTATAGCATGCAAAGGATAAACAAGATGCTTTGGAATTGATATATGAGTAGGCCAAGCTCGAGACCCAAGAGAAGAGGGAGCGTGCAAACATATTGGAACAAAAATTGGTTGGAACTTATGAGAATATTCCAAAGACAGCGTAGAGGGACGAACTCACAGCAGCAGAGAAGATTGATCAGATTGTGCAGGAAATTGACTAATATCAGAAGGACATCAAGAATATTCGTGAGAAGATCACACCTACCACCCCACCAGAGGTAAGGGACCAAAGGAAGAAGGAGGCAACAGAGTAGCTATAGGAAATAGAGAAATAGGTCGGCATAGCAGCTGACTTGTTCGATAAAGCAACACAGCTTTAGACGAAGCTAGAAGAGGATCAACAAGTCCAGTAGTGGGATAAGGAAGAATAAAGGAAAACCATAGCTATCCAGGACATAAATCAGAGGAAAAATAAAATGTCCATCATGGAGCACGTCGTGTTGGATATGAAGAAACTACAAACAGAAATCACCACTGCACAAACGCAAAAAAAGGAGCGTCAGGATCAAATGGAACTGCTTCAAGAGAGACTAGTAGAATTCATTACACAGGTAGAGGAAGCCAAGACATATATGGCACAGACCCAGACAGAGTGTGTAGGGTTGATCAGTGACGAGATTTCAATCCATACAGTAGATGCACTCAAGGAGAAGACTATGTAGGCTCAAACATAAGCAACAAAGCTCAAGGAGAAGCTTCAATCGATCACCAGGGAGATCAACGAAGCATATAAAGTTTAGGTGTCTTAGAATGAACCACATGTCAGTTTTGGGGGCCTGTTGGAAGTAGGCCAAAGAAAAAAGAAAGGAAATTTTGGGAATGAAGGCATGCACGAGGGAAGCAATAGCTGGAAGAAAGAGCAGCATGCACGCATGCATGGAATACCTAAAAATGTTAGTGTTAGGGTTTTTACAATGTATTGTAATGATTGGCAAGTTAGAAACGTATAAATATAGATACCTAGGTCTCATAGGGGGGGTTGATTGACAAGGATGTGAAGAGATGGATGTGAGGAAGCAGATGCAATGTAATATTTTGATGTATGACCTAATTTTGTATGTTGTTGAGCTATAGAGGACTGAGGAGGGTAGATCTTGAGGGTTAGATCGCAGGCTAAGGAGCCTGGTGTGATCTAGTCTACCTCATAATAGATCTCAACCCATATGAGATGAGTTGTAAAGCGCGTGGTGCTGTAGTTTTAGAATGACTATAATAAAAGAGCTAAGAGCCAGATCTTTGTGGACATAGCACATGGGGGGTGAACCACAATAAAACATGTGTTATGTGATTGAATGCATGTGTTTATTTATTATCTTTAGCAGTTGTTGATATGCTAAATGAATGAGTTGTAATATTTCCTGCGTAATCATAAATGACAGTGTATTTTAGTAGTAAGTTAAAATAAAACTCTTATCATACAGTTCTCAAATTCCCCACCCAATCGTAGGCTATGTTAGCACTCCGTAAATCTATTTGGTTGATAAACAGATGACGAAGGTAACTTTTTCAACCAACTTTGAGACTTGAAACTAGCCTTTCAGATCTGGAGAGGGCTCTCTCAGAAATGGCGTGGTCTCCGCGCAGGATATGGCTTTGAAAACAATGGCTAGATTTAACACCAATGGTGAACAAGGTTTCTGGTTAGATTGGCACAGAAAGGGAAAACTTGGGCTATGGGGTCGATCTAAGGAAGAGATAGAACAAATGACTTAGTGGCTGTATTCGAGAGGAGAAGGCTAGGTGAGCAACAACCTTCAGTGTAAACCATAAAGTGTGGCAGGAGAAAAACATAGGAAGTAACTCAATAGCGTCGTTGTGGACAAATTCAGAGTTAGATTGAGAGGAAAACATTTTGTCTAAGTGGCACGAACAAGGGGCACTATACATCAAATCCACAAGTTTGAAAATTCATTCTGAAATAGACAGTATGAGATATGAAATAAAAGGTAACAGGAAACACGGATGCAAATAAAGAGACACAATACATCTGACTATCACAACTAGAATCTTTTCATCAAATCACATGACCTTTGCATTAAATTTCAGTCAAAAAACTCAGATTACATACAATAGCAGTCGTTTTCTCAAAATTGCCAACCAACCCTGTTTACATAAAAATGATCCCCATATATAGAAATCTAATTTCACCCTTGGTTGTTAGGGTCAAGATACTCTCTCCTGGAATCATGGATCCATTTTCTTTGAAAGAGAACAATAACTTCAATGGATTCACTAAAAATAGAAAACCCGACTTTTCTAAATCATAATCGTAACTGAAATATTCTTTACAATAATTGATCATGATCCAAATTTGACCATATGGTTGTGGTGAGCCATCATTTTCACCGCTGGACACTCTATCATCCCTGCATAGCAAGTCTTCTATGCAACAGTAACCTACAACAAAAAGACAGCAGAATGTGCAACAAACTGGTAAAATAGGTGTTAAATATGACATCGTATCTCACTGATAAAAAAATATTTTTATAAAATGATAGATTCTTTTGTAGCTGAGATTTCTATAAATAAAAACCTCTCTCGGTTTCTTGAAATTCATTTCCATATGGCCGGAATACGTGTCGCAAAAACATGTCTCGGACAAGAAATCACGAAAATGAAAAAATAGGGCTCAAATATTCCTTCGAATATCCCGATCTTTGACACATTTTATAAATCTAAGAGGGGTTTTTATTACTTGGTTTTTCCTCAACAAAAACCTCTCGGGGATTTTCAAAATTCCTCTCTAGTTGGTCAGAAATTGATCTTGAAGTTTACCACTAAACCTATAATTTGCGCAGTGCATCCTGTATCATGTGCACAGGAAAATCCACTGCGCAATGAAATCCATTGCGTGATAGCCAACTGCATGACGAAATCCACTACGCGACAACATCCTATGTGCAAAAACCCATTGTGCGACAACATCCTATGCACGACAACCTTCTTTGTGCGACAACATCCTCTGTGCGACAACATCCTCTGCACGATGACATTCTCTGTGCGACAACATCCTCTGCGTGATGCGCAGTGAATTTTGCAGTGCGCAATGAATTTTTCAGCACATAGTTGCAAATTGAAATGGGAATAAATAAATGATAAGCTTCCTTTTGAAACTAGCCCTTGGAGATGTTAGATGATGCCAGGCATAAAAACAACATGGGTGCTAACAGGCATGACTTTGCAAATTGTTGACAAACCTCTACCTTAGCCATGAAAATAATGATGCTAACAGGCTACAAACACATGAGTATTTCAGCCACCCATTATGACTATCTCAGGGGAGACGGTGCAGTGCACCCTATGCACTGCATTGCCTTCTAGTTTACCAGGAGGGATGATAGTTTTAGAGGCTTGAACAGATATGAACCCTGGGTCACTCAAGATGAATATTCAAACTCAGATAGGATATTTAAATAACCAACAATTTCCATGCTCGAGCCCATAACTAGTGAAGTTTCCATGGTCACAAAATGGTCTTATCACCATCTCATTCATAGAGCCTTCCCCTATCTGCACCTTCATGGCTTGCAGCTTCTCTTTCAAACTTTGGTTCTCCTCCTTTGCAACATGCAACAATGTCTTCAATCCAACATTCTCTGCTTGAAGGATTTGGTTGATCTCTTGAAGATCATCGAACTACAATTGTTTTGGCGATCTCGCCATTCTCAACTTCAATGCCTACAACCGGTATCAAGCCTACTCTGATACCACTTGATCTAAACCCGGGGCTGATTAGTTTCCAATAATTGTTTGATATTGTCACTCCTCCAAAGGGTCAGTTATAGATCGTTTTACTTGAGTGGATTGCAATTAAAGGTATAGTTGAAGTCTTTATGGACTTGAATCCAAATTGGATTAAAGCCTCTTTTAGCTTCCTTATGTATTATATGGCATGCTTGCATTTAATAATCTATGTGTGTAAATTCATGAAAAGAAACATAAGAAAATAATACACATAAGATATATGACACTTCCCTTGATAACGGATTTCACCCGATGTGGGCTATGTCTCTGGGTCTTGCTCCAAATCTTGACCACTTTATTCTTCTCATTGTAATGATGTCTCTGCTTTACAAGTTGTAAGGCCAAAGTCCCTTTTTGGTGACGGCAACAAGAGATCATAATGTGATCAGGAATGTTTACAAGATTCACAAGTTCGCATGCTCATGAGGAATCCATGATGTTGACATGGACATCATTCCCACATACTCAATATATAAAGAGAGGAAGAATAAGAAATGACCCTCATCATCATGGAGCCATAAAATTCCTTAGATATGTTGCTCAAATCCAATCATATATGCATCCCATACACAGATCATGAAACTATGAGATTCATGACTTCTTCGTTGGCCACTTATCATCCAAGTGCCAAAAATTCTATATCACATGTAGTTGAACTATTTATGTGCAAGAAGAGAAGAAAGGAAGGAATGGAAGGAATAAGTTGGTCTTGATGCCTTGTTGCAGCCTCTCCATAATCCTTCATACCTGTATCAAGCATACTATGTTGCAACATTTAATGAGAAAACAACATAATAAAAAGCATGCTTACATTGCCTCTTCCATAATTTATCATGTTGATCAGAGTCTCTACTACCGAAACAAACATCGCCATTGGATTCACGTCGTCAAATTACCCAAAATCGACTATCAAATCATCTCCATAGGAAATTGTCACATCTAGGCCTTCTCTAGACCTATTCCTTGATCCGCATGCAAATATGCAATTAATACATTAATTTGCATTGAAATGTGTGCCTGGTACGGACTCGTAGGGACTGGCATGCTTCTCCTTCATCCCGTGCATTGGTAAAAATGTGTTTTTGAATAAAAAGGTGGGTGGACTTACCAACAAATTCATTTTCCCAAGTTGTTGGGGGAGGTCTCGGGGTCAAACCCGCGGTCCTCTCTTTTGGCGCATTGTTACAAGTGTTTACAAGTTTAAAAACTCTGCTAGATTTAGCAGACTGTTGTCAGATATGGTGGAGCGCCACTAATTGCGGTGGATGGGCTACCAAGTTTGGCGGATCAGCTACAACCTCCTTTTATTTTTGGGGGGAGAGTCAGATATATTAGAAATCTACTAGATTTGGTGGAAAGGGGTTGGTCATTGTCCAACCCTTTTTAATTTGAATTTGTCCGCTCCCACGTGGCAACCTATGACTGGGCCATGTGGCGACCATCCATTAGCTCACTTGTCTACCAAGATGTCAACTGTACCTGCCACTTGCCATGTTGTCAATAGGCCACATGGCATATCCTGAGTGGTGCCATGTGGCATCACCTAAAGATGCCACGTGTCACATTTTTATTGGCCCATTTGGTATCCCAAAGTGCCAAATCAGCATGCCACATGGAACGATGTCATTGGGACATGTCAGCATGTTGATGTCACTACCATCATGTCTTCCACGTCTTGTATGGATGCCACGTCACCTTCCACATATGTACAAATTCCACATGTATTTCACGTACTATATATCCTACCATGTCACCTACCACATCTTGTACGAATGCCATGTCACCTTTCACATATGTATGGATTCCATGTGGTTTTACGGACTACCATGTGGCACTTTCTCATTGGTCCACATGTCGACCTGAAAATGCCAAAAATGAGTGACATGTGGTAGCCTCTAGTGTTGCCACATCATCATCATGACATGTGTCACCCTTTATTTGTGCCACATACCCTGTACGGATGTTGACATCATCCATACTTATGCTGACATCAACATTACAGATGTTGACTAGGCTAGGTTGACCAAAACTTTGACTGTGAATATCTTTTGATCCGTAAATTTGTTTGATGAACCGTTTACGTCGTTGGAAAGCTTAAAACACGCTCTTCGCGATGATGCTAGTTTTTCTGAGCTTTGTGGAATTTTAATTTTTTACCTTTCTCATTTTTCGAGGCCACTTTGAACCTCCTGGGACACTTCTAAAATTTCTATGATGTACCCTAGATCCTTCCAGATCATAGATTCTCTATTTCTAACTGGAAGGAGGCTCCAACCCCCTTTCGTTGCCCCTTCCTTCCACCCTCAAATATTTATATAAAATAGTCAACCTACCACTATCACTATCATTGTCTCTGTCACTATCATCGATACATCATCATCATCAAATTGGGTCCACATGGGTCCACATATAAAACCCAACAACCACATAAAAAATGTTCCAAGATCTCCAAGGATATGCCTCAAATCATGTGCCAAAATCTCCAAAATATGAGCCTCACAAACTGGGTCCACATAGAGATCCTAGGTCCAAATGGATACCACATATAAACCCCAACAACCTCATGGAAACATCATAGCAACATCACAACTTCATAGCAGAGCATACAAAAACATCAAAACCTTATAGCATACCTTGGCTCATTACCCCTTAATTGGGGCATATTACATTAGTAATGTTATTTTATTCATGTCGGATTTATTCCATTAGTTTTCATTATACCTCCTAGTCTCCTATATATACCAAGGAGACATTTTCATTTGGAATCATCTAGGAATTGTACATTTCTATGGGCATAGCGAGGTTTCCCCCTCGAAGAGGCTTATTATCTAAATTTATCTATTTTTCAAAGATTTGAGTACTTATTCTAAGGTTTTTCTATGCTATATTGATATTTGGTTCTTAACATATGGTATCAGAGCTCAAGGTCTTGGGGTTTCTCTGCTACATCTGAGACACCTTGGAATTTTCGCTATAACTATTTTTATACAATGTTTCAAAAGGAACGGCTTGGATTATATTTAGTAGATGGATCAAGGTACGTTGGGTTAAAATTTCAGCTCCTGAGGCCTTATAATTTCGGCGATACATCTTGTACAAGATAAGGTTCTGGAATCATCCTGAACTGAGTCATTGCGGAATTTTTGATATAAAAAATTTACTGTAATGTTTCAGACCCTGAACTCCATAGGATATTCATAGAAACTAGTAAGGTATTTGTGGTAAAACTTTCAGCTTATGGGTCTTCTTATATTTGTAGATACACCCTGTGGAAGATAGGGTATCTGACTAGTCCTATTGACTAGTCTCAAGAAGGTGTTACAGGTAAAACAATCATAACTTCTTCCTAGAGTATCCAAATTGAGTGAGACTAGTTGCATTGGTTAGTGGACAGTCTGTAGTATTTCTGATATGAGTTTCATAATTTTATATCAATTATTTTGTGTGGGGAACTCTATACAAGTAACATCTCCCAGAAAGGCCAAAAATCAGCAAGTTGTGGGGAAGTTACCGTAAATTCCACTTGGCACATCCAATTTTGATCAGACTTGTGGCATTGCAGAGAAGAAATATCAGATAAATACAAAAAATGAATTTTCATACCCAGAAGGGCCGAAACTTTGGAGATACATCAGAAGAAATATTTTCTAGCAGAACCACCGCAAAATCAAGGTTCAAAAGTGATACTTGGCCAACATGCCACCCAAAAAGAGAAATTCTACACCAAATAAGCCTCCAGATAATCCTACATGGGATCTTAATGAAGGTGAAGAAATGTGTAGGGACATAAATGATTTACAAAAGAATACGGTAACAAAATATGAACTACAAGAGATGATGGAGGGTTTAAAGGGGAGATCATGGAAGGATTGGAAATTTTCTTAATAGAGAGGACACCTGAGAGTGAAAATGTATCCCATGAAATTCATGATGAGGACACAAGGAAGGTGAATCAATAATGGAGAAATTCCAACTTTCGGTTGAAGACCAACCACGTTCCTAAGATCGATATGAAGAATTTTGATGGCAAGGACCCAATCACATGCATACTTCAAATGGAGCAATTGTTTGATCTACATAATGTGCCACATACAAAAAAGGTACGAATTGCTTCTTTATATTTAGAACCAAATCAATTTGTATGGTATCAATGGCTTTGTTCTCGCAAATCACTTGTCACTTGGAAAATTTTCAATGAAGAAATGATAGCAGACTATGAGGATACAAGGAGCAATACCTTCTTTAGTCAATTGATAAATCTCAAGCAAAAGGGTTTAGTTACAGAGCAGATTGAGAACTTCCAAAGATTCAATATAAAGGTAACAGATATTCCAGATGATCACTTGATTTATGTATTCATAAGAACTTTAAAGGATAAAATTCAACATGAGTTTCTCCTTTGGGAACCCAAATCATTGGAGAATGCATTTAAGGTGGCAAGAAATGTTGAAAGTAAAAATATGGCTATGGCTACTAGAAGGACCAATCCCAACATC
>ML789608.1:205533-244894 GCA_009831015.1 Picea engelmannii | reverse complement strand
GGGAAGACAAATAAGGACACCATAAAATGGTGCGATTTCCACAAAAGCCCCTGGAACAACATCGATGAATGTCACTCAAAATAGTCATTGGTGGCTGAGATCAAAGACAAGGAGCCGAACCCTAATTCAGAATCTGATTTTGAAAATACCGGTAAAGGACAGATCATTGATGCAGACCCCACTGCTATTGTCGCGACCGCAGCAATTCAACCAGAAGAACCAACAGATCTTGAAGAGGGGGAGCGCCTTTTTCATTCATAGATGTGGGTGAAGGGGACCCCGCTACATTTTATTGTTGATAGCGGAAGCCAAAAGAACCTCATCTCAGCAAAGGTTGTCAAACAGTTGGGATTGTCGACAACACCACACCTGCAACCATACAACATCGAATGGCTTCACCAAGGACGAGATCTTCATGTCAGCCAGCAGTGTCGATTTTCATATGGCATACAACCCTTCAAGGCTGAGGTATTATGTGATGTTGACCCACTGGATGTCTGTGATGTTCTCTTGGGCCAGCCATATATGTGGAAGCACCATGTTATTTATGAGTCTCAACCTCGTAGTGTTATTGTCACTTTGGGGGGTCATATCTACAGAATACCAGAGGTAGTTTCCACTATTGTTCCACCTAAAAAGTGTCACAAAGTAGTATCTTATACTGCAAAATTTAGCTTCTTCACAATATGTTCAAAAGGAGAACAGAAGGACACTGTAACCACTACAGCCTCGCCCCAAGCACCTTCTATTCTACAGAAGCAGGTCGAAAAGGCTGCAGCAAAATGCAAAGATTCATTCTGCACAACATCCTCTCATGTAGCCTGACTTTTTGAACAACCTCAACCTCAACGGGTTCATGATAGAATTCCACAAACTGAGCAGTGCGACGTCTCCAGCAAGACAATCAGCCCACCAAGATGCAGATTCAACAAACGCTTTTCCTTCTCCCCCAGGAACTCAATGCAATGGAGACCGTTGCTTCCTAAGGAGGGAGGATTGATCCAGGTGGATATCGGTGGCCACCCACCTTTTCCAAATGGCTCAAAATAGCTTTCTGGCAATTTTGAAAATTTACTATTTTTAGCAGGTTTTAACTTCCGAGGCCATTTTGAGGGCCTAAATGAAGGTTTTTTGAGATAAAGGTTCTCAAAGATATTTGAAGGCATAATTGATCCCCCAAAATGAATCTCTTTGACGATACCTTTCCAACGAGCTATCATACGCCTAAAACGGAGATCGTATGCAAAAGTTACAACCCCGGGAAGTTGATGTACTAACTTACCCAAACGGGGCCCACATGACTTTTGGCGCTTCATCTCCTAGGGTTAGGTTTTTGGATGTCTATGAATTTTGGCATTCCCGTTTATTGTAAAAGGGCCTTCAGAGCCTCATTGTAACCATCTTCTTGTGAATGCGAGTATCCGTCACATCTCTTCTCAAAGATAAGCTGCCACCATTCTAGCGAGTCTTTCACTCTGTATTTTACAGTCTCTATACATTTCTTTCATTAATAGAAATCGTGTATTACTGTATATCTTTGTTTATGGTTGCATATCTGATACATTTCTGTTATATTATTGAATATCTATGATATCTATATGCATTTATTTATTATATCTCCGCTCTCATTTCGTGCCGAAATTAATCCGGATCATTAATTTTGTGCCGAAATTAATGAAAGAAATGTGCAGAGACTGTAAAATACAGAGTGAAAGACTCGCTAGAATGGTGGCAGCTTATCTCTGAGAAGAGATGTGACGGCTACTCGCATTCACAAGAAGATGGTTACAATGAGGCTCTGAAGGCCCTTTTACAATAAACGGGAATGCCAAAATTCCTAGACATCCAAAAAGCTAACCCTAGGAGATGAAGCGCCAAAAGTCATGTGGGCCCTATTTGGGTAAGTTAGTACATCAACTTCCCGGGGTCGTAACTTTTGCATACGATCTCTGTTTTAGGTGTATGATAGCTCGTTGGAAAGGTATCGTCGAGGAGATTCATTTTGGGGGATCAATCATTCCTTTGGCTATCATTGAGAACCTCGATATAGAAAAACCTTCATTTAGGCCCTCAAAATGGCCCCGGAAGTTAAAACCTGCTAAAAATAGTAAATTGTTAAAATTGCCAGAAAATTGTTTTGAGCCAGTTGGAAAAGGTGGGTGGCCACTGATATCCACCTGGATCACGCACTAAAAATGGAACATTGATGCTTGATGGAAAAAACTATGCCTTCTGGAGCAAAATAATGAAAACGTTTATACAATCACAAGGATTTGATGTATGACAAGCAGTAGTAGATGAATACATGACACCTCCCACCCCCCAAATAAATAGAGATGGAAATAAACTCAGTGAAAACAATTTGAGGGCTACAAATGCTATTTTGAGCGTTCTGGCTAGTTCAGTATATGTGAAGGTTATGCAATGTGATTATATCAAGGATATTTGGGACAAAGTTCAGAATGTTTATGAAGGAGATGCCAAATTCAAAGGGGACAAGCTTCAAAAATATAAAGGTCAATTTGAATAGCTGAAAATGAAGGAAGATGAAGAGATTGCAGACTTCTTTTTGTGAGTTGATGAAATAGTGAACATTATTAAAGGCTTGGGAGAAGAATTTAAAGAACCATTCATTGTCCAAAATATACTAAGGTCTCTTCCAATGAGATAAGATCCTAAGATTTCATCCCTAGAAGAAAGATCATATCTTGGTACGCTAATCATGGACGAGAGACATGGAATATTTAAAGCTTATGAAATGAGAAAAGAATAGGAGAATACATCCAGGAAGGAAGCAGCTTCCAAAGAATCCAAGAAGTCAAAGATGAAGAATAATAAAAATTCAAAGTCAAATTGCAGTTGCATCGATGATTCAGATGAAGATGAAGAAATAGCCAACTTTGTAAGAAAGTTGAAGAGAGGAACTGGTAAGTACAAAGGTATGATTCCCTTAAAATGTTTTGATTGTGGTAAAATTGTTCATTTTGATACTAAATGTCCTTATGATAAGAATTCAAATAGTGATGAAGAAGAACATCCCAAGAAAGAAAAGAAATATCAAAAGGGAAATAAGAAAGGAGATAAAAGGAAAGTCTTTAAGAAAAACCTCTACTCAAGAGAAGACAATTCCTCATCTGATGAAGATGATGATAGTCATAGTGACTCAGAAATAGTGTTCTTCATGGAAAAGTATATTCATAAAGGAACCTATGAAAGTGACGAAGAAGGTGAAGTATATCTAATCAATGCATTAAGCGATATAAAAAGAGAAAGTAAGAACAAAACGTCAGTCAAGGAAGAATTGATCAGACTAAAGGATATTTTTCAAAATCTCAAAGACGTTTCTCATTTAAAAATCGAGGTAAAAGAAGCAGAAAAAAGAGAAAAAAAATTGGCAAGCCACCGTAAGGAAATATATGAGAATTCAAATAAGCTTGAAGAAGAATTCATTCAACAAGTAAGAAGACTTAAAGAATAAATCATCTCCTTGAAAACCCAACTTGAAGAAGGAAACTAAATGGAAGAGGTAATGCATATCCAGATGATAAAGAAAGAAAAAGAGTGTGAGAAGATTGAAGAAGAGTTTTTCTCACTAAGAGTTGAATTCAACAAGCTCGAAAAGAACTTGAAAAGTTCTCAAGTGTTAGAAAACAGTCTCAACAGTTAAAGGCCATGAAACAACAAGTATGGACTAGGATATAAGAAAATTCATTTTGAGAAAGGTTCAAGCTCGATGAAGAAAGAAACAAAACAAAAGAGTTATGCAGAAGTCATCAGAAATCCTTTAAAGAAGAATATTTAGGTAATGGAAGAAAATCAACCAAAAAAAGGAATACAGTCTCATTAAAGGAATGAATACAGAAAAAGTGTATTCTAAGAAGACCTTTTACCTTCAAAATCTTTAATCAACAAGAAGTAAACAAAAAAATATAAGATCGTGATCACCTAAAGCATGAATTCATAAGGAATACATCACAAAGAGGATCATTGGCTCCCAGGTATCAAAGTTTATTTCTTGGTCATTGTTTTATTTGTAATAAATTTGGACATAAAGTTGTGAATTGTAGAGCATATGGAAGAAATTTTCAAGCAAGATTTGCTTATGTGCCCCCCCACAATAATTTTTATTACAAATGCCACAACTATGGACACTTAGCTCGGAACTGCAAAAGTATGATGGATCCTTTCATGAAGGAAAACATTGATGTCAAATACAAAGAAGTTTGGAGAATAAAAGAAAGACAAGAAAAGCAGGTAAATGAAGAAAATTTCCCAGATATCGTACTCACAGGATTTGCAGCAACACAAGATCATGATGAATCTATAGGCCAAGAGGAAGATGTTAGAATTCAGGATGAAGAAGAAGATGTCAGAATTTAGAAGGATGATGAAGAGGAAGATGTTAGAATTTAGGAAGATGATGAATCTATAGGCGAAGAGGAAGATGAATCGGCATCAGAGAAGTTTGAAGTATTCTTCTAATCCATATGGAAACAACATATTGGAGACTCCCATTAATGTGAATGATGAAGAGGGAGAGTCTAAGCAACAACATATTGGTCAACATTGTGTGCAGTTGAGTAGAAGAATCATGGATAGTTTTATGACATATGGACATAGATTAATTCAGGAGACACTTGGTAGGTACAGAATACATGAGTCAGAGAGTATGCATAACAATGGATAAAATCATATTGACATGTGAAATCAGTTAGTCACAGGAAGAGAAACCATTAGCAGAAGCTATATCATCAGAGGGAAATTGTTGGATGATTATGTCATTTATATCAGTTCAAATGACAAGCCTTAAATATTCAAAGTCAAGTAACTTTGAATGTTTTCTATATATTCCAGTGAATTACAAGAGGAAGCATCAATAGACAAGAAGTACCAGAAGAGAGGAAAGGAATCAAGTACAAGAAGACCCACATTGATCTACATGAAATCTTGCAAATAATTCAAGGGGATAGAAATCACCAGTACAAAGAGATCAATAAAGAAAGAAAATTACCCTCTTTTTCCCATGATGTCAAAGGGAGAGAAAGAGAAAGATTTGAAGCATGAAGACAAGGAGATCAGCCCCAATGAGAGATACCCTTTGTCATTGATGTCAAAGGGGGAGAGAAACATCAAAAGAGAGAGATGAGGAACGATGGTCACAAGGGTAGTATGAGTGTTTCCATCAATGACAAAGGGGGATATTGTTGGATATCTGGTCAACCCTAAAAAAAGCCTCGAAGCAAGTTTGGAAGAATCTAGAAGTGATGGGTATATTTGGAGAAGTCTCCAAAATGGTACCCTTATGGAATAGATTTAAGCATGGCCCTCACAGGAAGACACTTTGAATAGGTCTACAAGAATCCCTGGAAACATGGCTAAGTGGTTAAGTGGTTGATAATCCCCAAATTTGTGGTCATGGAACCCAAAATTGTTTGAGGAAAAAGAGGATGAAGGACAGTGAAAATACATGTAACACATTCATAGATGGATATTCCTCATTGTTTTGTTTCTTGCAATGATATGTGGTACGCCATGTGGTTCCTCATGTTTAATGATATATTCCCTCATGAAGTTGAAAGAAGTGAAGAATGGTTAAGAAGCCCCTAAACGGTTACAAAAAGAAGTTACAATTCATTAATTTAAGGGTAAAGTGGTTATAAAAAGAAAGTACAGGATGGCCCTAAAGTTAAGGAAATAATTCACTTGGAAAAGTATAAATACAACTCAAGGATCCTCTCATTTTTACACACACAAGCTTATTGAATATCTATCAAGTGAGCAAGTGATGCAGATCCCCACCTCAACAGGGTTTGTTGACCTCCCGGCCTACATATATTCAACTCCTATGAGCTGAAATGGCTCCTTATTCCACGCTGGAACCCTCAATACATAAAAACCATAGGTCCTTTTATGAACCCTGCATGTGCGAACAAAAACTAGGCGCAAGCTCCCCTCACATGACCACCAATGGTGACCACAAGCCTAACTAACAGGCACTTCTCATTTCATGATTTTGGGACTTCTATTTTGAGTCACCTCGACTCCTCCAATTCTCGATCCCTGAACTAGGACTTAACGATCCCGAGCTGCTCCCTTCAATCCTCCGTTGATGTGACCTCCAACTGCGACCTGGGGCCCAGCTTCTGGTGCTACAGAACTTCACGTATCAGGAACTTGTGAAGTAGTTCTCTCCCCTTCTCCTGAAATGCAAACTCACGATGACCGCTATGTTATATCTATGGTCCATGTTTCCTATGATCCAACGCTCCATATTGTTTCTTCACGAATCAGAATTTCGTGTTTCGCGAGTCTGGAAGTAAAATTCCCTCTTCCTTCTGACTCCTGACTTTTCGATTTCTCCTTCCCATGAAAGGGATAAATGGTTATATCTCTCCCGATCTTGCAAGTGTTGAAATACTCTCTATCCTTATCCTCTGCCCAGATTTACTCGATCCAATGGCCCACAGAAATTGGCATTCTCCCTCCAGGAATTTCTACCGTTCGTTCGAGCTCTCAATGTTTCCTGGCAAAATAACTTGGCATCAACCCTTCTGAACTTGGTTCCATGAGGTGAATTCAAACCTCATCTTTCCTTTTAACTTCCCTCGACTCTATCCTTCATGATATTGATTCTTGTTGCAAACTCAAGGATTCTAAGGAATCCTGCACGCACTCATTGCGGCCTTTGCGATAACCTCTAGTTATTTGACAACTCCAACTCTGTGCACTCCTTGCGATAGAAGTTATTCAACCACTCACTTGGTTTGGAAAAGTATAACACTCTCCTCATCCTTTTCACACCTTGCACGACTCTGTGCTCTACCTTCACTTCTACTGGTATAAGTTAATGTTATCTCTCCTGAGATTTTCAGAGGTAAAACTCAAAATCTTGTCAACGCACTCCTTGCGGAATTCCACTGCACTCCTTGCAGGAATTCTCAGGAAGAGAAACAATTGAAACTCATACTCTCCTCACATACTTCATACATTCAACATGAAATCATATACATATGGCATTGAAACAAATGCATAACAGAGACTGAAAATAAACTGTAAACATACCATTCAATAGATGCATACAGGAGCCATAAATACACCAGACAATTGGATGAAAGCATTCTTATATTAATTGAAATGCTTATGTACATTGTCTACAACAAAAACAACTATATTCTCATACAAATTCTAAAATCTATGTTCTTCTTTGCTCTCATATTCTCTATTGCTCTACAACCCATACAATGAGAAAAAATGACCATACAATACATCTACGAGGGAGTCTTCTTGATTTTTCCCTCCTACAACCTTAAGATATATTATCGAAATTAAAGACTACCATCTACTTTACATTTATTACAATAAATGTCCACAATCAATACATGAGAGCAACGCTCAAGATCTGTATTACAATCCCCAAAACATTAAAAGCAATTACATCCTTCCAGTTATTACATTAATGTGTTTTCTTTCAAAATTCACACTGGTGTATCCAATTTTCCTCCACTTGCACTTGCTGACGATGTTCTTGCATCAATAAGTGATCTATTGGTGAATTTGACATAGAAAATCTAAGGCACCAAAAGAGTGTGGAGGATAAAGTTTCAGGATTGTAGGTGTGTGAAGGGTTTTTTGAGAAAACCCTAATTTAGTTGACCCCCACGCGTTAGGCTATAGATGTCCCATGAGGAACCCCTGTGGGTTGTACGACACTCATCCCGTGAGGCCCTACCAATACTAGCCTCTGACCAACTAGGCTGAGGGAAATTTGAGATGTTTGTACCAAATTTTTTAGGCTAAGGATGGTCTACAGGCCTGTAATCTAATGCACTAGATCTACTACAGTATTAAAGGTATGTCTATATGCATGTTTTAAGGGTTATGTTTTAATGATGTTATGGTACATGCTTGAGGCATGTCTTGGTGATGGTGGTACATGTTGAGACATATATTGGCATATCTTATGGTACATGGTGTATGGCATGATTGAGACATATCATGAGTGATATGGTATATGGTTGAGGCACATCTAATGTTACATGGTCTATGAAATATATTTTGGTTTGAGGAGCATCTTGGATTTTGGGCACATGGTTTGAGATATGTATGAGGCATATCTTGGTACATGGTTTGAGGTATATTTTTTGAGGCATTGGCACATGCCTAAGGCATATATTTGGTGCATGGTCTGAGGCACATTTTTGGCACATATATGGGGTAAATTTCTTGGTAATGTTGATGCATCTTGGTTATGGTATGTTACATGGTTTATAGCATATCTTGAGGTATATGGTTGGCTGCATATGATTGATGTTTTGTCACATGGTTGAGTAACATATCTTGATGATGGTATGATACATGTTGATGCATATCTTGGTGATGTTCAAACATGCTAGAGGCATATTTATAGTTCATTTTTAGATGCACATCTTGGTGATGAGCATATGTTTTAAGAGATGATATTGGTGATATTGACATGATTTGTATGTGGTTATGAGTTTTCAGTGAAAGTGACAAGTTGATGATGGTATTTTAGTGACAGACTAACAATGACAGGTTGATGATGGTATGTTAGTGATAGACTAACAATGACAGGTTGATGATGGTATATCAATGATAGTGACAGGTTGATGATGGTATATCGGTGACAGTGATAGTGACAGGTTGATGTGATAGTGACAATGATAGATTGATGTGACAGTGACAGGTTGATGTATCAATGACAATGGCAGTAACAGTATCAGTGGTAGTGACAGGTTGAGCCTACACTTGTATTTCAGGAAGGCAAGATAGAGCAAGGAAAGGGGGTTATAGCCTCCTTATGGTTGGTGTCGAAGAACACATGGAGTTGGAGCTTCCTTCAAGTTGGATTCTATAAATCAGGGGGTCATATCTTTCTTCTAGTTGGAGCCAGAGAGCACAAGGAGTCGTAGCTTCCTTCAGGTTGGAGATGTTGTCCCTTGGTTATGGAAGGAAGCAAAGAATAAGGAAGGAAAGGTAAAAACCAAGCTTCACAAGAGACACAGTAACTGTCACTGAGTCAAAGTAAGCAAAAGAGAAGGAAGGATGGAGAAAAGTACAGAAAAGAAAGTTGTTGGACGAGAAGATCAGGGATGACATATCATAAAGGAAGAAGGATCATGGACAACTCAACAAGCAGAGAAAGCCATCATTGGATGCTTCGGAGCACCATGAGATGAAGAAGGAAAGACAAGCTGGTGAAGCCCAGAAAAAATGGGTCAAGTTGACCTAGGGTTTTAGACACCTAGGGTTTTGGTAATTAGGGTTTTGACACCTAGGTTTCGACCTGAGGTTGTTGGTGAGGGATTGTAATATATAAATAGAGGTCAAAAGGACCTAGGTCGGGTCGGTACTAGTGTTGGGTATTGATATTGATTGTTGTTGGTTGAGAGATTATTGTACTGTGAGAGAGAGGAGTGTTGAGAGTGAGAGCCTTCTGGTATTGTAATATCTTCAGCTGGGTGTGAAGATCAAGTCCTACAGCTGGGTGCGCAGGAAGGTGGGAGACAAAGAGAATAAGAGAGAAGATCTTCTGACTAAGATCGCAAATCAGAACTGTAAGCTTTACCTTAATATATCACAAGCACAGTTCTATGGATGTATCCCTAGAGAGAGGGTGAACCACATATATTTTGCATTGTATGTATGATTGATGTCTGGATCTTTGTCATTGTTATAATGTTACTTACATTATTGTGTTAGATTAGATGTATGGATGTGCAGAGTAGATCTAACTGATAAAGAGATATAATAATGTTGCATTATTGTTATATTGGTTCCACTTGATATTCCCCTGGTTGTAGACATATATGTCCTGCAACCCCCATATTATTTTCTTTAGGTGAGACTGCATCTGCTTCGTAGGTGTTGTCGAAAGGGCCAGTAGCTAGGGCTTGTTGGTGCGCTCTTGGAGTGAACCCTGGGTCTGCCCCTGTGCCAACAAATGGTTCCATTGCTAGGACTGGAATCTTTGTAAGGGAATTTCAAGGTGGTTCCCATCGAAGACAGCGATTCAAAAGTGGATAGAGTATCAAGATAAGGACTTTGCAAAAGCCCAGAACAAGAACCCTAAAATGAGTACTGGAGATTGGCTACAAAGATACATTTTCACCGACATTCACGAGATATTCTTTGGGGGAATCCACCAGGAGTTGTTTGAATGGTTGGCTAGGATAGCCTATACCCAATTTGGGATCATATCTAGACCTCTTGTGACCTAGACATCGGAGTTTATTAAGAAGGTTAAGAGAGTCGACAACGTTGTATCAAGGGTTGTAGATCACTAGTTTGATAGTACCATTGGAGGGTATATCACTGAGTTTGTTGTTGACAGAACAAAATCGTATAGTCAAGCCGAGAGATACTTTTTCAAAGGACCTAGAGGAAAATTATTTCACTTTCTGAAGCTGAGAATAAAGATGTTGTTGCATGAAAAGAGCATCTTGAAGATACAGTAGATTGATTGGACCTTAAAAGGATAATGTTCAAGATCTCGGATAACGACAACAACACAGAAGATAGACATATGCGCAGTGGGAAAGTATTCTGAGGGGTTCACCTTGAGAACTTGTTTAAGCAAAACTACAGAGAAGAGGGTTTCTACAGTGGAGAAGAAGTAGATTTAACCAACGAAGAACATTCAGAGCCCACCAGAACAGAAGAAGTGGAAGTTGAAGAACTTCGCCAAAGTGAGCCAGAAACCTCAGGAACTGCATAGGTTACTGAAGTAAGTAACATTAAACCTCATGTTGTTTCAATAGCACTTAGCAGTCAGAATAGTCAGAACCACCAAAGTCCTCAGAGTATTGTTACTGGTAGCTTAGCATCTACTCAGAAAAGAAGTCTAGTCAGCTCTATGGCAGATGAAATGAGGCTCTCTATCTTTAGAGGAGATGGATCTGAAGATCCTGATCAGCATTGGTTTCTATGTGAAGCTGTATGGAATATTAAAAGTATCACTGATGATGCCATCAAGAGAACCCAGTTCAGCACTACGCTACGGGACCGCGCACTGAGATGGTACATGAAACTTGTCCAAGGACTAGTGCAGCCTAAGCCACTGAATAAGATCAAGAATGCACTAGTTGCAGAGTTTAAAAAACCTAATTCAAAGTCACAATGTATTACAAAGATAAAATATATCAAACAAAAGGTAGCATAACATGTTTGGGAGTTCGACCAGAGATTCAAGACCCTAACAGGCCGATTAACTTTTTAGATCCATGATGAACAGAAAAAAGAATGGTTCATCGCTGCACTATTACCACACATCAGAGTCCCTCTGATGCAGAAGAATATTTCGTCACAGGAAGAATCTTTGGAGATCGCCATGAAGCTCGAATCAACACCTATGGGAGAATCTAGCTCAGGCATGAGCCAAATCTTGAGCCAGCTGACTAGTCTATCTCTGCTGATTGAGAACATGAAGAAGGACAAAAGAGAAGATATATGGTGTGTAATATGTGGATTTGAAGGTCATAATAAATAGCATTGTACCCTATTCCATGATTATTTGGCCTCAGGAGTGTTGAGCCCCTTGAAGCAGGTTAACCTACCCTGGTGCGATGTATGCAGAAATAGGCATCGCCCAAGTGAGTGTTATTACATGCAGAAGTATGTTCAGACACCCACAAACTTATACTGCACCTTTTGTAAAATAGTGGGGCATGATGATTGATATTGTAGAGCTTACGATCTCATGCATGAGAGGTCGAGGGACATATACAAGATCCAAGGTGAAGTACACCAAGAAGGAAATAATGCATAGTATAATTCTCCAAGAAGAGGAAGTTTCAATCCTCGCGGTGGATACAGAGGACGAGGACAAGGAGGAGGTATGGGTTGAGGCCAAGGACAAATTATATGTTATAACTGCATGCAGACAGGACACTTATCAAGGGATTGTCAGAATCCTTGCACAACCTGCAGTTATTGTAACTCTTTCGAGCATGTCATAGATGAATGCCTTGCACTACTGGTTAAGTTTCAGGAAAGACGAGGACCCTAGAAGAAACCACAAGTACAACTGATATATGTTGAACCTTGCGGAAACTACCCTAGAGTTGTTTTCATTACTTGAGGAGGAGTTGCTACAGGAGAAGACAGGGCAACACAAGGAAAGAATGCAGATGACCATGGAGTCAGGAAAGCGGAGGAGAAGACTCAGGCTTTTGATGCAAAGAAAGAAAGACAAATATTTGAGGAGGTAAGAAAAGAGTTCAAAGGAAATCAAGGGTCCTCATCTAGAATGAAAACAGAAACCAAAGAGTATGTCATGCCTCAAGTGTTTGATCAGTCTGCATCACCAATAGAAGAAAAACAAGTAAGAAAACTCATGGAATTTTTGTGCACTTGTGTTAAATTGATTCAAGATAAAAGCGTTGTACAAGAATTACAAGATTTAATCAAGAAGTATGAGCTAGGAAAGATAGACTCCTTACTGAATAGGGAAGTGCACCAAATTGGGAAAAGGAGAAGGACAAATAAATAATTACACCTAAATTCTCAAATAGGAGAATATGATATAGACTATGTAGTCCTCGACTTAGGGTCGGAGGTCAATGTCATGACGAAGAAAACCTGGGCACTGATGGGAAAACCCAAGATGATATACTCCCCTATCAGGCTTTGCATGGCTAATCAGCAAGATGTCAACCCATTTGGACGATTAGAGCATGTCCCTGTGGACATCGATGGAGTTATAACTTTTGTAGATTTTGAAGTAATTGAAATTTTTGATGACAGTTGCCCTTACCCTGCATTATTAGGAATTGATTTGGCCTTTGACAATTCTATTGTTGTTGATATAAAGAAGAGGTGAATGAAATTTGAAATAAATGGCCTTAGGGTCACTGCACCTTTAGATCCATACGAGGGACCTAGATGTACAGAGCCTGTTAGAGAAGAAGACTATGCATATGAGCTAGAAAACATCTATAAATTAACATCCAGACAACAGGATTATATCAACCCTATTTTCGATGGGAACCTAAGCTGGCGAAGTGACAGTGCGAGTTCATCAGATTTAGGAGAAGCATTGGAGAACTAGCAGAACCATATGTATGAAGTATCCACAAGGAGATGTGCTCGACTGACCAGAGAAGTTTGTTGGATTGGTATGACAACAGGTAACTTACCTACCTTGATGGTATGAATCCTTTATAATCCTTCTTGATGGACTTTGAAGCAATTGTACCAGCACAACAGAGGTTTTTGGCTATGGATGAGGCCCTGAAAGCTACACCGGCAAGATGGTGGGGGACGCACAAAGGAAACATCACAAACTAGACACAATGTTGAACCTTGATGACAATGCAGTTTTTAGCACAAGTAGGAAGCTGTGAAGCGAGGTACACATGTCAAAGCTGCCCAAAGTACCATGTACAAATCTGCGAAGAGGCTTGGAGTGACATTCCTTGAGAATAATGGGTACATAGATTCATTAACACACTGGACACGATCCCTATCAACTGGTACCTTCAAGCGGAGCTACGCCTCGTCAATTCAGATTGGGAATGTATGATCCAGAATTTTGTAACCAACTTTTTGTTTGACATCAAATTTCCTTTTGTAGACCAAGAATTATAGATTGTGAGACAGAACGTATTTAAGGAGGAATCTGGCCTCCCTTTGGAGAAAGAAGAGGATGAATGGACTGTGCCATTCCATAAATTGCAAGAATGTTACCACATTAATGCCGACGAAGATGATGATCTGAGGAAGGTAAACATTTTTGAGACAGAAGGCCACAGGAATGTGGAAGGACCAAGATTTGAACTGCCAGGACAACCGATCAAGATAAAGAAAGTTAATATTGGGACAGAGGAGACATCAAAGCTTGCCAATGTCGTAGATTACTGGGATGCTGCTACCATTGAAAAAATTACAGAATTATTGCACAAGTATCAGGATTTGTTTCCGACCAAGTTCACTAATATGAAGGGTATCAAAGGACCTATGGGAGAAATAGAATACCTTTGAAACTAGAAGCGAAGCCAGTCAAGAAAATACCCTACAAATTGAATCTGAAATATAATGAAAAGTGAAGATTGAGCTTGACCTAATGCTGGAAGCAAGGATTATTGAACCTGACGAAGAGTCGGAGTGGATCATCCCTATGGTGGTACAAGACAAGAAGACAGGAGAAATAAGGATCTGTGTGGACCTCAGGAAGTTGAATGATGCATGTCTACATGACCCCTTCCCTACACCATTCACAGACAAAGTGTTGGATAACGTGGGAGTCCAGGAAGTATATTCTTTTACATATGGCTTTTCAGGATACCATCAGACCTGCATTACCAAGGAGGACCATCATAAGATTACATTTTCCATAGAGTGGGGATCCTACCAATATACAATAATGCCATTTGGATTGAGGAATGCACCAGCCATATTTTCTAGGGTGGTGGTCGAAGCATTCAAAGAATTTTTGCATAAATGTTTAGAAGCATACTTTGATGACTGGATTGTTTTTAGCTTGTTGAAAAATCATATTGAATGTTTAAGGCTAATGTTTGATAAATGCAGGCAATGTCAAATTGCTTTGAATCTGAAGAAGTGCATCTTCTTCTCACCATTTGGAGTATTATTAAGTCATATTGTATGCAAGAAAGGATTGTTGGTGGACCCATCCAAAATTGCAATTATAGTTGATTTTCCACCTCCTACTTCAGTCAAAAAAATACGCATTGCACTAGGACATACTGGCTATTACAGGAAATTTATCAAAGGATATGCTAAGATTACTGCGCCGATGGAGAAGTTATTAAAGAAAGACTGTTAGTTCTGTTGGTCAGAAGAATGCCAGCAGAGCTTTGACACACTGAAATAAAATTTGGTGACTGCACCTATTCTAGTCTTTCTAGATTGGAGTAAGGAATTCCATGTGCATGTTGATGCATCTTCTATTGCATTAGGAGCATGATGCATATTCTATTGCATTAGGAGTAGTACTTTCACAACCTGGAGAAGGGTACATTGATCATCCATTAGCATTTTCCAGAAGAAATCTATCCACAGTTGAAATCAACTACACTACTACAGAGAGAGAAGGATTAGCCATGGTGTATGCACTAAAGAAATTTCGACTGGGAGGACACTTTAAAATGTTTACTGATCACTCCACATTGAAGTACCTAGTCAAGAATATAGTGTTGGGGGGAGAATATGCAGATGGCTTCTCCTATTTCAAGAATATGATTTTGAGATCATAGCTAAGCCAGGAAGAATGAACAAGGGACTTGACCACCTGTTGAGGTTGGATCATGGCGAAGAACCCACCAGTTTGGAGGATACTCTACCGGATGCATAGCTACTTTCCATTAGGAAGGTGGATGACCACTTCATAGACATAGTCCAGTTCCTATCAACAGGAATGGCTCCAAGTGAGTATACAATTTCCCATAAGAAACAACTAATGGTGTGTGTTGCATATTTTTCATTGATAGTTAGTCATCTATATAAGATGGGACCTGATGAGATACTAAGAAGATGTGTGATGGAGGAAGAGTGCCCACTAATCCTCACATAATCTCACAAAGGCATCACAGGAGGACATTACGTAGGAAAAGTAACTGCGCAGAAGGTTCTGGGAGCTGGCCTTTGGTGGCCTACATTACACAGAGATGCTAAAGAGTATGCCAGAGCATGTGATGTATGCCAAATATTTGGAAGAACATCTTGAATAGATGAAATGCCCTTAGCACCACAGATGACCCTACAAGCATTTGAAAAATGGGCCATTGATTTCGTGGGACCTATAAACCCACCAGGGAAGCGCACAGGAGAAAGGTATATTATTATTGCGATAGAATACCTGACTAGATGGGTCAAAGCCAGAGAATTCAAGGACTGTAGTGCAACTAGAGCTGTGCATTTTATATTTGATGACATAATAACTATTTTTGGATTCCCTAAGATCCTCATGAGTGGTCAAGGTACACACTTCATCAATAAGACAGTGGAAGCCCTGACTGAAGAATTTGTAGTCCACCATCAGAAGAGTACACCTTACCACCCACAAGCAAACAGAACAGTTGAAGCATCCAATAAGATCTTGGAGACATCATTGGAAAATATTTGCAACGTAAATAGGGATGACTGGGATTTAAGAGTACCAGCAGTACTCTGGGCTTATAGAACCACTTGCAACAAATTAACAATGCAGACCCCCTTCAAGTTGGTTTATGGGATTGAAGATGTCATCCCAATGGAGTACTTGGTACCAAGCTTAGGAATTGTTGCATTTACAGACATGGATGATACTGGAATTGTTCGTGAGAGGCTTGCACAGTTGGTTGAACTGGAAGAAGATAGATTCATTGTAGGATTCCAGCAGCAAGTTCAGAAGGAACGCGAAAAGGCCTATCATGACAAGCACATCAAGAAGAAGGCACTTAAGAAAGGTGATTTAGTACTGATGTATGATAGTAATTTTATCAAAGACCCAGGTAAGTTCAGAACGCATTGGCTCAGACCATATGAGGTTGCTTATGTTATAGAAGGAGGAGTTTTGTAGCTAAAGACATTGAAGGGAAACTGGAAGGAAAGATTGGTGAATGGGAGTCAGCTAAATTTTTACTATGACAACCAACTACCTCACAGCTCTCAGTAAACACAGAAGGAAAAGGGTCTAGGTACCAGGTGCAGTTGAAACTGGGTACCCGACACAGAAAATATAGTCTGCACAAGGTTGGAAAGGAGGCATCAAGAAGAAAGCAAGGGATGCACTGCACAGTCCAAAGTCGAAGTAAATCAAGAGGATCAGAGCTCAAGTTCCTCAGGACAAGTCACAGGTGAGTGTTGGGGGCCTATTGGCCCTTGGTTATGGATGGAAGCGAAGAATAAGGAAGGAAAGGTAAAAAGAGAGCTTTGTGGGAGACACAGTAACTGTCACTAAGTCGAAGTAAGCAAAAGAGTAGGAAGGATGGAGTGAAGTACGAAAAAGAAAGTCGTTGGACAAGAAGATCATGGATGACAGATCAGAAAGGAAGAAGGATCGTGGACAACTCAGTAAGCAGAGAAATCCATCATTGGATAATTTGGAGCACCGCGAGATGAAGAAGGAAAGACAGGCTGGTGAAGCCTAGAAAAGAGGGTCAAGTTGACCTAGGGTTTTGGTAATTAGGGTTTTGAAACCTAGGTTTCAACCTGAGGTTGTTGGTGAGGGATTGTAATATATAAATAGAGGTCGAAAGGACCTAGGTTAGGTCGGTACTAGTGTTGGGTATTGATATTGATTGTTGTTGGTTGAGAGATTATTGTACTGTGAGAGAGAGGAGTGCTGAGAGTGAGATATTTCTAGTATTGTAAGATCTTCAGCTGGGTGCGAAGATCAAGTCCTCCAGCTAGGTGTGCAGGAAGGTGGGAGACAGAGAGAAGAAGAGAGAAGATCTGTTGACTAAGAGCGCAGATCAGAACTGTAAGATTTACCTTAATATATCATAAGCACATTTCAGTGGATGTATCCCTAGAGAGAGGGTGAACCACGTATATTTTTCATTGTATGTGTGATTGATGCTTGGATCTTTGTCATTGTTATAATGTTACTTGCATTATTTTGTTAGATTAGATGTATGGTTGTGCAGAGTAGATCTAACTGATAAAGAGATATAAGAATGTTGCATTATTGTTGTATTGGTTCCACTTGATATTCCCCTGGCTGTAGACATCTTTGTCCTGAAACCCCCCTCTTAGTTGCTTCAGGTGAGACTGCATCTACTTCGCAGGTGTTGTTGAAAGGGCCAGTAGCCAGGGCTTGTTGGTGAGCTCTTGGAGTGAACCCTGGGTCTGCATAAATAGTTCATGGAAACTAAGAATATGTTATAATAATAATAATACATATATTATCACAAATAATTGCAAATAAGACCGTAACATCACCCTTGTACTCAGAAGAAATCACAACAACATAAGAATTCCAAATACTAAGCATAGAAATAATTCATATGATTAGCACTCAGAAAAACTTAAATAACAAACACATTAGTGGATTAGTCCCAAACACATTTGATACCAATTATGACTTCAAAAACCATTTTTCTCTTCATATATATAGAAATAAAATTATTCTCAGTTTATACAATGAGCAAAAATTTACTACATTCAATGAGTTCTCTTTTATAAGATAAGAGAGGCTCCTTGGTTCTTGTGACTGTTCATTTTTTTTTCCTTTGTTTTTTCATTTTACACTAATTTTCTCTAACATTTTTATAATGAAAAGGTAAGTGTTATAAATGGAATTTGAAGAGATTGTTAAGTAGTTATTTTCATTTTATTTGTTTTTCATGAGTGATATTTTTAAAAATATCATTGACTTTGCTCGTTGGTGTCTGTTTCTATTCTTTGAGTTATTCTGGGCATTTCTGGTGTCATTATATTGAACAATATCACTTATTCTGGGCGTTTCTGGTGTCATTATATTGAACAATATCACTCCAACTTCTTCTTATGTGTTTCATCTTTCTAATGTGCTATTGCAGGTCCAATTTCGACTCTTGTATCTCAATATATGACTGCCTGGACATTGTACAACCCATTTTCTAATTAATTTCGAGCCTCATCCATATTTTAGGAGAAAAATGAAATGAATACAGATTATTATCAAAATGTGATTAACACAAAATAATAGATATACAGTAAAATTGGTTTCTATTCAATAAGGAAATAAGCTGAAACTATAAAATGCAGCGGAAAACAAGCTTGCTAGAATAGTGGCGGCTTATCTCTGAGAAGAGATGTGATAGTTGCACTCATTAGCAAGAAGATGATTACAATGAGGATTTGAAGGCCTTTTTACAATAAATAGGAATGTCAAAAACCCTAGACATCCAAAAACCTAACCTTGGGAGATCAAGCGCCAAAAGTCATGTGGGCCCCATTTGGGTAAGTTAGTACATCAACTTCACGGGGTCGTAACTTTTGCATACGATCTATGTTTTAGGTGCATGATAGCTCGTTGGAAAGGTATATCCGAGGAATACACATGTTGTCATCAAAATATTCCTCCATTGACAATTTTATTATGGCGATCCCTAAAAACGTTGTTTAGGGCCTCAAAATGGCCCCGGAAGTCAAGGACCCGAAAACTAGGAAAAAACTACCAAACTGGAAAACTGCCAAAATGAACCAGTTAGAATAGGTGGGAGGATGCTGACATCCATATGAATCAATCCTTCCCCCTTAGGAAGAAATTGTCTCCATTGTGTTGAGGTCCCCCATCAAATGAGGAAATGTCTGTTGAATTTGGCCTCGGGTGAGCCATTTGCCTTGGTGCAGGAGTTGCCCTACTTCGACAACTCGATAAAGCTGGATCCATTGCTGGCGAGTGCCCTCGACCTATGTTTCCACAACATTATCATTGAATTCTTTTTGTATGAATTCTAGCTTGAGATCTGTTGGTGTCAGTTGTTCTGCTACCTCTGAGGTGTCCAATAATGGTCGGAAATAAGGTCGAAGGAGATCCACGTTGAACACTGGGTGCAGGCCAAGGAAAGGAGGAATGTTGAGCTCAAAATAATTATCACCCACAGATTTGGTGATGGTGTAAGACCCATAACAGAGTGGGTGAAGCTTATGATGGGGTCCTATAAGGCATTCTTTCTGCAATTGCAACCAAACTTTGTCGCCCACCTGAAACTTATGTGGCACTCGATGTTGATCATGGCGCTTCTTGTACTTGTCATTGGACTTCTGTATGATATCTTGAATGTGTTGGAGGATGTTTTGGATTCACTCAATGAACCGGGTGGCTTTGTCAGCTTCAGTTGGAGTAGGATATGATTTGGTCGAGGTGACTGCAAGGGGTAGTGAAACATATATGGGACCCAATGGTTGGAATCCAAACCCCACCTGAAAGGGGTTGTGGTCAATTAAGCTATGCAAGGCTTGGTTGTAGCTATGTTGGACATAGGGAAGACTCTCATCCCATGTGTGAGGGTGCTTGGAATTATACATGTGCAGGATATGCACGATCATTCGATTTACGACCTCAATTTGGCTATCTTTCTGGGGGTGGAAGGTTGTGGATTTGGTGAGATTGGTGTCCAGCAGTGACCAGAGGCTCGACCAAAATGTGTTGAGAAATCGACTGTCCCGATCTGAGACAATGGTTTGTGGGATTCCAAAATGTACTCATACTCGTTCAAAGAAGAGCTTGGAAGTGGCCTCTATTGTGATTATCTTCTTGTAGGATACCAAATTCTCCATCTTAGAAAAGAGATCAACAACAAAAAAAACACAGTCATTTCCCCACTTGGTAGACGGGAGGCCCGACATGTAGTCCATTAAGATGGATTCCCATGGCTTGTCAGGAGTAGGCAGAGGGGTGTGCAAGACCTATTTCTTAGTGGTCAGTTTGGAAATAGTGCAGGAAATGCATGACCTGTTATACTTGTTGTCCTCCTGTCAAAGTTTCGGCCAGTAGAAATGTTTATGCAGCATTTCCATTGTCATTTCGACACCGAAGTGTCCTACCACCCAACTGTAGTGGGATTCCTAGATCAGATTCACTCACTTTCTTGATGGAATGTAGATATGTCCTAGACATCATAGCATCCCATCCTAAATAAGGAAATTAGAGGTCTCATTCCATCTCATTAGAGGAAATTAGAGGTCTCATTCCTAAATAAGGAAATTAGAAGTCTAGTTCTGTCTCATAGAGTTGGGGCCATCTAGAGGTCTCATGGATGCAAGATTCTAGTAATGTGGTGAGTGTCGCGACTGGCAGTCTATTGAGGAAATCATTGATGTGATTGGTGCTTCTTGTTTATACTTGATGTTGAGGTGGAATTGAAGTATGTGGAACACTTCTGATGACAATCATTCTGCAATTTTCCTTGTGTCTTCATCCCAAGAATTTTCCTTCTGATGGTTATGATCAATTTGGATGATTGTCTCCTTCCCAAGAATGTAATGTCTCCACTGGTGGTAGGTTTGCACATTGGAGTACATTTATTTGTCGTAATTAGGGTACTTATGGACATCATCTAATATTGTCTCGCTATGATAGGCCACAGGGTGGCCATGCTGAGTGAGAACAGCTCCCACAGCATAGTCGAAAACATTTTTCTCGATATCAAAGGGATGATGCAGGTATGGTAGTGAAAGTATTGTGGATGAGCACAAGCACTACTTCAAATCATCGAATGCTAGTTGTTGGGACTGGCCCCACACAAATTTCTCCTTACCACCACCTCTGGTTGCTTGGTTGAGGGCCCATGCAATATGGGAGAATCCCAACATGAACCTATGGTGGAAATTGGCAAGGCCCAAGAAGATTTGAAGCTTAGTGAGTGTGGTTGGGGATGGCCAGTCACAGATGACTTGGATCTTGGCTGGATCCACATGTACACCATGTTGATCAACGATGTATCCCAGGTAATGGACCATGTCCATGCCGAAGGAGCATTTTTCTAAGTTGGCATATAGCTTGTGTTGTTGAAGGGTGTGCAAAACCTGTTGAATATGCTGCAAGTGTTCTGCCCAATTCTTGATGTAAATGATAATGTCATCCAGATACACCACTACAAAAGTATTGGTGAATGGTCACAGGATATCATCCATCATCCTCATGAAAGTGGCTGGAGCATTTTTGAACCAAAGGGCATGACCAACCATTCAAAAATACCTTCCTTTGACTTGAATTTGGTATTCCATACATATGTATGTTCTATCGGGACCCGGTGATAGCTAGACTTCAGATCAATCTTACTGAAGTATTTGGACCCTGTGAGCTTATCAAGGAGGTTGTCGATTTAGGGAATCAGGTACCAGTTTTTTATTGTGATTTTATTCAAGGCATGGTAATCAATGCAGAGTCACCAAGTTCCATTTGTCTTTGTTTCTAGCACGATTGGGCTCCCGCAAGGTGATGAGTTAGGATGGATGTGCCCCTTGTGGAGAATTTCATGGATATGTCACTTGGTCTACTCATTCTCTAACAGAGAGCGGCAGTAGACTGGCCCATTGGGAATTGGTACATCAGGGGTCATATCGATGGGGTGCTTGACCTAACAGTGAAGAGGTACCCCGGTAGGTGAGGAGAAGATATCTGAGTATTTTTCCACAACCTTATCCACTTGCTTCTGTATTGTGGAGAGGTCGGTCACAGAGACCCTGGATGTGGATGCGATCTTTCGCTCATTCTGAAAGTGAATCACGAAGAAGAAAAACTTCTCATATGAGAGATGAACTTCCTACATTGCTTAGCAGAGATCAAGGAAATAGCATTAGGTGGGACTGCCTACGGTATCATGTACAATTTCTTGTTCAAAGTAATAATAACACTACGAGGCCTAGACTCATATATAGCATGGTGTTTCCATAAATATGGTTGACCCAAAAGAACATTACAAACTTCGAGAGGGAAAACATCACACAATACCTCATCTTTGAAGGGCTTGATGTCGTATGACATGAAACATTTTTGGTTGACACAAATGTTGCTTCTTTGATGGAGAAATCCAATGGTGTAGGGCTACGGGTGCGACGTTGTCAGCAAGGTGAGTCGCTTGACAAAATCTATTGAGATAAGGTTCTTCTAGCTATCGCTATCAACAATGAAGTGCATCAGGGTACCCTTCACCTACATCTGTGAATGAAAAAGGTACTCACCTTCCTCTGGCTCGTCTGGTTCACCGGGATGGAGCTTGGTGGTAGAAACGGTAGCAATGGGTTCTGCATCAATGATCTTTCTCCCCCTTTCTGGTTTTGACTTAGATTCAAAACCCACATATGATTCAAAGGATTTCACCTCATCCACTAGTGACTGCTTTGAGTGGCAATCAACAGTGTTATGTCAGGGGCTCTTATGGAAGTTGCACCACTTCTTGGTATCTTTCTTTGTCTTTTCGGTGTCCTTATTTTCTTTTGGCCTGTACTGGTTGTCCTGAGGTGGTCCGTCTTTTCTCTGTCCTTTGTTCTATGGATTGGGGCCGCCATTTCCTGGCTTTTTTTGTGAGGGGTTCCCAGTTCCAAATTGTTGCATCTTTTGTTTGAGATTCTACTCAATTTTGACGGCATAATGGTAGGCCGCGCCCAAGGATGAGATGTCCAGAAAATCCATTTTGGCCTGGATGTATCTATGCAAACCACTGCAATAATTTAGCACCAGATGTCGCTCAGAATATTTGATACCCATCTTGGTGCACAAGGTATGGAATATATTTGTGAACTCAGGCATTGCTTGGTCTCTTTCCTGCCGCAGTGTGATCCATTTTGTGTACAGGTCATCATAAATTTCAACAGGGTAGTATTGTTCCTTAATAGCATCCCTGAAGGAATCCCAGGTGACCATGATTGTAAATAATGAGGGTTCCTCTATTTCCTTCTGCTCACAGAAAGTTTCCCACCAATATTTTCTTTGACATGGGGAACAACTTTAAGGAGTGCAAAAGTAATCTTTTCTCTATTCAAGAAGTTATGGACAGAGAAATACCCTTCTAGCAGATTCAACCATTTTTCTACAACATCGACGTCTATATGACCTTCAAATATAGGAATATCTAAGTTGATTTGTCCCTTGAAGGGGGAAGTGCCTCCATTTGAGGAAGATGCATCACTTGTTGGTAGTCGCCGAAGGATTTGCGCAAAACTATCCATCATCTCATTCCTTTGTTGTGTGAGGGATTCCTTGAGCAACATTTTGAAGGGATCTCTTGTCCCTTTGTCTTACTTTTCTCCCGCCATGAGAGGTCACTTAGGCGTGCGATATATTTTTTCCTCAAGATAAACAAGCTCGAGACCCAATTATTTGTACCCTAACCTCGTTGGGGACATGCATTAAGAATGACAAGGAGTAGACCGCTATGATACCAATGATCTGGATTTTATTAGCAGAACGAAATGAATACAGATTATTATCAAAATATTCTTAACACAGAATAATAGATATACAATAAAATTGGTTTCTATTCAATAAGGAAATAAGCTGAAACTATAAAATGCAGCGGAAAACAAGCTTGCTAGAATGGTGGTTGCTTATCTTTGAGAAGAGATGTGACAGTTGCGCTCATTCACAAGAAGATGATTACATTGAGGCTTTGAAGGCCTTTTTACAATAAACAGGAATTTCAAAAATCCTAAACATCCAAAAACCTAACCCTAGGAGATGAAGCGACAAAAGTCATGTGGATCATGTTTGGGTAAGTTAGTACATCAACTTCCTAGGGCCGTAACTTTTTCATACGCTCTATGTTTTAGGCACACGATATCCCATTGGAAAGGTTTATATGAGGAATACACATGTTTCCATCTAACTACGAATCAATCTACAATTTTACTGCGGTGATCCCTAAAAACATTGTTTAGGGCCTCAAAACGGCCCCAAAAGTCAGGGACCCAAAAACTAGGAAAAAACTGCCAAAATGAGCCAGTTGGAATAGGTGGGATGCCACCAACATCCATCTAGATCAAGGCCTCTAATTTTTTTTTAATTTTCTAAGAATTTTCGCCATCAACTAGCTAATATTTGTTTTTCTATCACATTCTTCTCTCTCTTTTCTTTCTAATGAGCTATCATGGGCCTAATTTCATCTTTTGTAGGTCATGATACGTCTGTATGAACATTGCATAGTGAGTTTTCCATTAAATTTGTGACCTTCTATTCTTTTCATTTTGGGGGATTTTACATCACTAGTTTGGCCTGAAGTCATGTTCCAATGCATTCTCCTACTCAATACTTTTCCAACGAGGTATTTTGGACCTGATTTTGACTTATGTAGCTCTAGATATGGTTGCTTGAAGTTCGGTGCTCAACAACCCTTGATTTTCCTGTGGGGGAATCTAAATTGTCGATCTTCAACCTGAAAATCATTATACCACATGCATGAGGTAATTCAAGGATAAATGGTTTATATATTTTTTATCCCCCTTACTTGATTTGTGTAAGGACCTAGAGGAGGCATAGGAACTATGGTGCATGTTGTAATATTGGTCAAATACCTTAGTAAAAATAGGAAAATAAAAAGTTATATAAAAGAATCTACGAAAAGAAAAATTAATAAATAAAATAATAAAAATACTCTGCAACCCACGTGAAAAATAAAAAATTAATAACAAAATTAAAAATATCCCCCCAAAATGAAAATATAACCCAAAGCGTGCATTACATAAAAAAACGTAAAAAATCCCAAAATTAAAAATTAAAATTGTGGATAAGCCTTTCCAATGGGTGCATGTTATGATAGTGAGGGATCCAATGAATTAATTCCCCTCAAAAAATATGAAAATAATACCAATCTCGATGGGCCTAAGTCCCGATGGGAAATATTAATATAATAAAGCTAAGGTGGTGGTCATGAAGGATTTTATCAGAGAGAAAAGGGGAGGCATGTCCTGACAGTGGTGTTGAGGGGTGTAAACTCTTAATGCTCAACAGTAGGGATTAAACCCAAGGAAGAGGCCCAATTATATACTTCCCTATTTGGTATGGAATAATCCTCCAGGTTAATGGCATGACAATCGTTTTATGGGATTTAGAAGTTATCTGATTTCATTTGTTTTATTGCTTTGTGTTTTAAGTATATCTACTGCAAGAAAGAAGTAAAATAAAGAGTTTGGAGAAATTTGTCTTGAGATTAACCTATGGAAATAGTCAATCAAATCTATATAAGAACTTAGATTCCAAAAGAAATAATTCCACTAATAATATATTACTCATCAGATAGCATCCAGTAAACAGTAACTAATTAACAACAAAAAGAGATAAGATTTAACCACGAGATATTAAGAAATAATTCCACAATATCTCAGATAACAAAAGAAGATTAATTAATAAAGAAAATAATACTCTACCAAAAGCATCCCTCAATTCATTCAACCAACTAAGATATATTAACAATATTGAAATTATTACCATATGCATGTAATATTTAATTGATTGTATAATAATCAACAATAATGAATAAGCACAGAAACTTTCAGCAAACCAGAATGTCTTGGATCCAAAAGAGTTTTTGAATTCAACATTGAAATAATCCTCCACTTACAATCCACTTGAAATCCCTCCAGAGATCGAAATCTCTTGAAAATGGTTTCAGAGATCAAACACCCTTTACTAAGAACTCGATATCTTTATTTATAAGATAAAAACTAATTTAATTATGGAATAAAAATAAAATTGACTTTATTAAAAGTCATGCAATCTCCTCATGTATTTTCCATCTTTAGTGAACAAAAGTCTTGATAAATCATCCATTCATTTAGCCACATCTCCGATTAACTGTCGACTTCAATTCATGCATGCTCAACCTCATAAATATTTCCTTGAGTAAATAATTCAACATGTTGTTCTTTCTTTAGAAACCTCATTCATGCATCTTTAATGTGATTTTTTATTTTATTTTAGGCACATTTAACTTCGGTTGATTCATTATTCAATATTTATAATTCATTCACTTCTAAAATTGGAATGTCCATGCATCCAGTCACCAATTCTTCCAACTCTGTTCTCATGCTTGTATTTGTCAGCTAACGAAAAATGTACCAGTTTGCAACATGTAATATTGAAATTATTCTCACCATGCTAAATGATTCCCCTTGCATGTACCTAGATCATAAAAAATGTATATTAGAAATAAAAATATATTTTTTCGTAACAAATTTATCAAATAAATAATTAATTGATCTTAAAACAAAATATTCAAGTCACTTCCTTGAGCCTAATTTCCATTATTCTGTAAACCTAAAACAAACTGTGCCAAATAAATAAAAACATATTAAATAAAAGTTGTAGTTCTTGATGATACCTTTATGGTGATATATTGCATTCTCAAAACAAGGATCAATATCAAAAGTTATCATGAAAATACCATAAGAATTTTACATGTAGATTTATTTCAAAAACCGTATATCAACAATGTAGAATCATAAAAAAATTATAACTAAAAAGTTGTAGAGCTCGACAAGAAATTTCCAACAGTATAAAAAAATTCTCAAATATATTTGTATATCAAAAGTTATCACAAACATATGAATCTGGGTTCTTCTCTCATCGACGAATTCTATAACATTTTTCTGCGCTCGAAAAAAACCATGAATTTTTTTAGCACAACTCATGTGGGAGGACCAACGACCAAGATATGTTCTTGCTTGTGATCGAATGCCTAAAATTTATGTTGTGAAAAGGGTTCATCAACATCGATAATTAGTCTTGACATATTAAGCGTTGAAGTAATATGGGTCGACATTTATAGTCGATCGACGATCGACATAATGTCTGCATGAAACAATTATAAGACTTTAACCATCCTATCGATGCCTTATGAGTTCATCGACATTAGTGTAACTTCATATCTCCCAAGATAAAATACTTAATTGAAAATTATAAAGGTGGATGAACAGTGGAACATCTGTACCATGATGACGTGATAGTTGATGTGGCAATATGAAGTACAGAAGATGACATGGATGGATGATAGGAAGTAAAGTTCATGACATGGAATGATGACTTGAACATGATGATGTGGACCCATAAGATGATGTGGTAGTGTGATGTGTCATGTTGATGTGTGAAAAGGAGTGTATATGATGATGTGGCACTTATACAGTTAGCAACATGGCAGGCCAATGTGGCAAGTGACATGGACAGTTACGTGTACCCTGTACAACCTGTTAGCACACATTATTTATCGAGGGGGTGTTTTCCCTAGGAAGTGGCATTCTAGCAAAGAAAAAATGAAAGAAGAGGGCTCAAAAAAACCATCAAATTTTTTTATCCTAAGTCGGGTGATGATATGACATTTTGGCACCCACACAGTCCCAGTCATCTCGTCATCTCCCTATCATCAACATCCATGTCTTCCTACCAAGTCCTCCCTGCAAGCATCCAGTAAAGCTCCAGATGGTGAATTTTAGAGTGTCACCCGTCCTAATCCCAATGTAGACAATTCATGAAAGTGGGGTGGCAATTGAGACCTCGTCTCACCCCGTAAATGGAAAACATGTAGACAACGATCGTAAAGGAAGACTGTCAATTATGGACATATTTTCCTATAAAGCACATAACTACACCTGGATTGCATCTGACAGAGGAGGCATCGACTGAAAACATTAATGTGGTGTTTTGAACACACTCTTGGTGGTTACAGAAATTCTGAGTATATGTATGCAGTTTTGATATTTTGTTAAGGTCGATGGTTGAGCTAAGCTCCCATATTGTAATGTTTTAATGAATCTCTAGTTCTCTGATTATGTAAATTGATTTGAGACTTCTTGTTTAATGAAAGTCAGCTTCTATTTCCATCTTGTTTTCGTTTGATATTGAATGTTCATGATTGAAGGCTTCGCATGGATTGTGGTGACTGTGTTGTAATGGATGTTTGATTGCAGTGCAGTTATAGCGTTTTCAGTTTCCTGAAACTTCGAATTCAAGAGGATCTTGTTTTTAGAGTTTTTCCTCCCTAGGATGTTGGAAGACCTGATGTCCAGAGCAGACCTTTACATATTCTCCTCAATTTCTTCCTCATACTCACCCTTAATACAACTTACTGGATGAAGTTGATCAAGACCTCATTTTCTTGTGCATACTACACCAGTGTTTTGAGTTAAAATGATATTCTCTTGAGTCTTCCCCATTTGACCTCTTTAAATCCATTAACCATGACATATAACCTGATGAGTATTGGGCTTACTTCTTCCAAAAACTAGAGGTGACTTCTGGTGCTAACATTTCTGGCATCGTTGTTGAGGAATGAATTGGAGAAATTTCCCTGGATAAGAACGACAATGAGCTACTGATTATTAAGGTGCATCAGACATCAGTACCATTGAATATTGCAGCCTGCACCTAGCGACTCCACCATCTAGTGAATCCATTGTTTCGACTCCACTGTTTCAGTTCTGGCTCCTAAAGGCAGACACATGAGGTCCACTTCACTACTGCCACTAGAAACATCTGAAGCTGACCCAGAGGAAATTATCAGAAAGGGAAAGACCGCTCAAAAAGGTACCTCCACAGTTGTACCAAGTCTTTTAGATAATTTTCATAATCCCTCTTTACAAACTTTAGTAACTGTTTATGATTCTCCTATTATACAAACTACTAGAGTTTCAAGAAATTTAAATTTTGGGAGTTTTCCTGTCGATTTAATCCCTCCTATTCTTGGTTTGGAAGGAGAGATATTTGACACCCCTTTCTTCCCCGAATTTTTGAAGTGGAATGAGAGATATTTGACCTTAGAAGACTTTCCTACTCCTCATCCTATTAGAGATGTTACAGTTACAGAAGGGGAAACCTTTGTTACCTCTAGCCCCCCATATTTATCTCCTAACGCTCAGCCTTTTCCTTTTTCCCCCAAAAGCACAGCCCCAGTATCGCATGTCCGAACTCCATCTCCTCCTGGTTATCCTTCTGTTCACACTCCAGTGGCAGGAGCTAATCCCCCCAAAACTAGGATGGAATCTATAATAGCTGCTAGGTATGCCCCTCTTGTTTTGCCTCATCCTCTAGATTCCCTCCCAATGGATGGCTACCTTAAGTAGTTTCCCAAGTTCACAGGCGAGGGAGACATAACCACATAGGAACACCTTGAATCCTTTTATAGTTTTATAGATTGTCATGTCATCGTGGATGCAGATGTATGGATGAGGTTTTTTGTTCATGGCCTTGAGGGAAAGGCTAGGAAGTGGTTTAGGGCCTTGCCTTCTGGATGTATCGATGGGATTGAAGCCTTCTTAAAGAATTGGGGGGATAGAAAGGATTTCCTTTACTATATTACATATTTTGGATCATTGAAGAAAAAGGAAGGGGAATCTGTTTATGACTTCTAAAAGATATTTAATAAAATGTATAGAAACATTCCCACTAAGGTTAAGCCTATAGAAACCTCTGCAAAGATTACTTATTCTAGTTCTTTTGACCCTGATTTTTGCCTCATGTTAAGAGAAAGGAGAGCTACCTCCTTGGCTCGTATGAAAGATACAGCCATTGAAGTAGAATCCAATATTATGGAAGTTGATGAGCTTAGGAGTAAGGCTGACAGGGACAGAAGAAGGGGAAGGTCTAAAACTTCAACCTCTTCCTCTATTGCCCACCCTCAAGATTATGAGCTTATCAAATTAGTAAAATCTCTTTTTGTTGATATGGAGAAGGTAAAACTTGAAGCAAGATAGGCCTATAGAAGTACTCAAAACTTTGATAATAGAGGCACCTTCAGGAGACCTAATAATGCTCCTCAAATACTTCCAAGAGATCAAAGAGGTTGGGATAGGGATGATCAAATAATTCAAGCCCCTCTCCAAAATAACCTTGTCATTGATGAAGAAGAAGAGGAAGAGGAGGTTGATCCCTAAATCCATTGTCTTGGGGATACCTCCTCATTTCTCCATTTAACTCAATCTGCATATGAGGAGTCTCTAATGGGCATCCAACTAAATGAGCTGAGTAAAGGGGAAAAAACTAGCCGCACTCCAAACAGATATAATTTGAGTTCCAAACAGAAAGAAGGGAAATTGGATATCCCTTATTGGCCTACCATAGTAGAAAAACCTACTAAATATTGCAGACTGAAGTAAGGAAAAGAAGGCATAGACCCCCCCACCGATGGTCAAAATTCTTGTTCCATAAGTGAGAGAAATTATAAAGCCCCCCTCCTCTTTCATCTTTGAGAATGAAATACAAAAGATTAGAATCCCTGTACCCATTTCATATTTGTTCAAGCATGAAGACTTCAAAAGGTGCCTCTCCAAAATGTTGCAGCTCGAACCTTCATCTCATTCCACAGACTCAGTAAACCTCCAAGATGAGAAGCCTGTATTCATCCTATGTCCTTTGGTAGAATATAGAGATGATTCAACCCCTCCCTTCTATACTTCACTAAACATACATGACAAGGTGTTGCACAACTGTTTGATGGATTTAGGGGCATCTCACAATCTTATGCCTAAGATTGTCATGGAAGAGCTCGGTCTGGAGATTACAAAATCCTACCACAACCTATATTATTTTGAATCCAGGAAGGTCAAGTGCCTTGGGGTTATCAAATACTTGGACATATATTTGTTCTTGCTGCTAATGAAAAGCGTGATCATGGACATCGTGGTAGCTGACGTTCCCCCTAAGTTCGGGATGCTTCTGTCTAAATCTTGGATAAAAAGAATAGGGGGGACTTTGCATATGGACCTCACCTATGCTACCATTCTGGTGTTTGTGGGTGAGCATAGGAGACTTTACAGAGAAGCTCAGTTGGCCTACATTATTAGTGATGAAGAAAACCCCACAAACCATCCTATCTTTTCTCTTGACACATATTTGGGATCTAGTTTGTTGCAACTCACCAATGCTCCTGAACCTCCTCTGGAAATAAAAAAGTGGCATATTCCTTTTTGTGAAAATTCCCCTCCTATCACCTCTATGTGAAAAAATTTCTTCGATGGAGCCTCTTCTAAGAAAGGTGTTGGTGTTGGAGTGGTTCTTGTTTCACCTGCTCAAGAGACTATAGCTCTGTCCTTCAAATTAGAATTTGGAGCTACCAATAATGTGGCAGAGTATGAAGCTCTTGTCTTAGGTTTGAGGATTGAAAAAGACATGGGAATTGAAGAGATATCAGTATTTGGGGATGATGAGTTAATTGTCCATCAAGTTAGAAATATTTAACAAGATAAGAACCCTAGGCTAAGAATTTATAGAAATGAAGTGTGGGACCTTATTGACAATTGTTTCCTAGCTTTCAACATTTCATTTATTCCAAGAGAAGAAAACATCATGGTTGATTCTCTGGTTGTTTCAACAAGCAATTTCATAGTCCCTTTGCCACCAAAGATCATGTATGATGTAGAAGTAAATTACAGACCCTATATACATGACAATGTTAAGCATTGGAAAGTATTTGAGGATGATCTTGAGATCAAAAGAATCCTTGAGACTATTGATGAGTTTTCTACACTACATATTGATTAAGATCGGGATTATGAAAGTAATCCTCATGCTGATGTTTTCCTGAACAAAATCGCTAATCACCATATTGTTCAGTTGCCTAGAAATCACATTCCAAAGGGACTAGTTACTTTGGAAAGACTATTTGATAGAAATGATGTGGTAGTGAAAGTTAAAGGATCGGCTGATGATGTTGATGTAGCTGAATGCAACATTGGTACAGAGAAAGATCCAAAATTTGTCAAGTTGTCGAGTAGTCTGTCAAGGGAACAAAGGGACGAATATGTTGAGCTATTAAAGGAGTTAGTTGAGGTGTTTTCCTGGACTTATGAGGATCTCATAACATACGACACAAGCATCATTGAGCATAAGATCCCACTAAAGGAAGAGGCCAAGCCATTTAGGCAGAAAATGAGACATATCAACCCTATATTGTTTCTTATCATGGAGAAAGAGGTAAAAAATATTTTAGATGCCCAGATTATCGTTCCTTTGAGGTATTCTGAATGGGTGGCCAACTTGGTCCCAGTGAGAAAGAAGAATGGAGAAATTAGACTTTGTGTTGATTTTAGGAACCTAAATTGAAGCTCCAAGAAAGATAATTACCCATTGTTGAAAATGGAGCACATATTGCAGAGGGTGACAGGTGCATCCAGGATGTCCATGATTGACAAATTTGTTGGTTACAATCAAATTTATGTCTTACCTAAGGATAAAGAGAATATGACATTCACCACTCCATGGGGTACATTCATGTATGCCAAGATGTCCTTTGGATTGATGAATGCAGGAGCAACTTTACAGCATGCTATGGACATCGCCTTTATTGGGGAAAGGGAAAAATTTGTAGTCATTTATCTGGATGACATTACATTTTTCTCTAAGACTGATAAAGAACATTTTCATCATCTGAGAAAGGTCTTCCAAAAATGCATAAAATTTGGTCTCTCCCTGAATCCCAAGAAGTCATTGTTTGTTATGAAGGAGGGAAAATTATTGGAGCACATAGTATCAGCTGAGGGAGTAAACATTGATCCCAGCAGGGTGGAATCCATCCAAACCTTAGCACTCCCTAGATCCAAGAAATAAGTTCAGTATTTCTTGGGAAAGTTTAATTTTCTAAGAAGGTTTGTTTCTAATTTTGTTGAACTGGTGAAGGACATTACAGTCATGTTGAGGAAAGGAAACGAAATCAAATGGACTATTGAATCTCATAGTTCCTTCGATCAAATAAAGAAGGCCATCACCGAAGCACATGTTCTCATTAGTCCTAATTACTCCAAATATTTTATGATATTATCCTTTACTACATTTGACACAGTGGCAACCATTTTGTTGCAAAATAATGATGAAGGGCTTGAACATCCCATTTCCTTTTTTAGTAGGGCATTGAGAGATGCAAATATGAAATATGGCATCATGGAAAAATAGGCCTATTCTCTGGTTAAAGCCCTCAAATCCTTCAGGGTCTATGTTTTTCATTCAAAGGTAATTTCATATGTCCCTTCAGCTTCTATGAAGGAGATTCTCATTCAGCCTGACATAGATAGGAGAAGGATCAAGTGGATTGATAAAATCCTTGAATTTGAATTGGAAAGGCTCACCAAATTGGTTAAGGGTCAAGGTTTATCCATGCTTCTAGCTTAATCTAATTGTGAAGCCTTGGGGGTGAATTTCATCAACACTTGCTCATAAAATCAGCAGGATGAGTTGTCTGATACAAGTTCCCAAGTCATCCCTCCATTGGCAGGATGTTCTTGGTACAGGGACATGATTTTCTTTCTACAGAAGTTGCAGCCTCCTGATGGTAGGAAAAAAATCAAAATAAGAGCTTTAAAGCTCAAATCAATTAAGTATTTCCTCATTGATCAGGTTTTATATTGGAAAGATCCTCTAAGAGTGTTGTTGAGATGTTTAGACCCACAGAAGCCCAAAATATCATGTCTGATTTTCATGACAATTTGTGTGGGGGACATCACTTCTAGAGAATGACAGCCTACAAGATTCTTAGAGCTGGATATTTCTGGCCTAGCCTATTCACTAATGTTTGTGCTAAAATCAGGGCTTGTGTCAAGTGTCATAAATTCTTAGGAAAACAATAGCTCAAGTCCCTGCCTTTGAAGTATGTGGTAGCTTCAGGACCCTTTCAGCAGTGGGGCTTAGATTTTATTAGGGAAATTAATCCTGCTTCAAGTGGTCAACACAGGTGGATATTGACTTCCATGGATTACTTTACCAAGTGGATAGAATCCATCCCCACAAGGAGTGCTTCCCAAAAAGTAATCATTGGTTTTCTTGAAGATATTATGGAAAGGTTTGGTTGTCCAAAAATAATTTTCATTGATAATGATGCATCCTTCCAGGTTGAACCATTAATTAAATTCTGTGAGAAATTTGGAATTGCATTGGTTCAATCAACTCCTTACTACCCCCAAGGGAATGGACTGGCAGAGTCCTCAAACAAGAGCCTTATAAAGATCATCAAAATATTGTTAGAGGACAATAAGAAAGCATGGGATTAAAATCTCAAGTTTTCTCTGTGGGCTGACAAAGTGACAACAAAGAGATCTCTTGGCATCTCTCCTTTTCATCTTGTATATGGAGTTGAGTCCATCTTTCCTTCTCAGCTGGCCTTACCCGTGGAAAAATTATTCCAAGACTACCAAGGATATCCTAATGATATGATCAGAAGAATACAACAACTGGTAGAAGTGCAGACGACAGAGAGAAACTACTGGATAGAGCACATGACCATTAGCAGAAGATCAAGCAGGATTTTGACAGAAAGTTAAGAAAGGAGAATTTCCAGCCAGGAGATCTGGTGCTAAAATGGGATGCACCCAAGCAGAACAAAGGAAAACATGGCAAGTTTGAAGCCTTGTGGATCGGACCCTTCAAGATCTCTAGGAATTTTCCAAATAATACTTACAGGTTGTAGAATTTGGAGGGCGATGAAGTTTTTGGAGGACTTGTAAATGGGCATTTTCTGAAGAATTTTTTGTTTAAGCCATGAATGGCTTCCCATGTCATTGTAAATATCATTTTTCCTTTTTTTTTATGTTTTTAATAAGTGTCTCCACAACCCAGTAGTAAGGAAACTGAAGCTACAAGTTCTTGGTATCTCACAGGGAGCGTACCATCCCCCATGGAGCCTAATGTTAGCACACATTATTTATTGGGGGGTGTTTTCCCTAGGAAGTGGCATTATGGCGAAGAAAAAATTAAAGAAGAGGGCTCAAAAAACCCATCAAATGTTTTTATCCTAATTCGGGCAATGATATGAAATTTTGGCGCCCACATAGTCCTAGTCATCTCGTCATCTCCCTATAATCAGCATCCACGACTGCCTGCCAAGTCCTCCCTACAAGCATCCAAAAACTCTCCAGATGGTGAAGTTTAGAGTGTGTCCCATCCGGATCCTGATGCAGACAGTTCATGAAAGTGGGGAGGCAATTGAGACCTTGTCTCACCCCATAAATGGAAAACATGCAGAGAGAAGTCGTAAAGGCAGATTGTCAATTATGGACAGATTTTTCTGGAAAGAATATAATTGCGCCTAGCTCGCATCTGACAGAGGAGGAACTGACTAAAAACGCTAATGCGGTGGTCCGATCACACTCCTAGTGGTTGCAACAATTATGAGTATATGTATGCAGATTTGATATTTTGTTAAGGTCGATGGTTGAGCTAAGCTCCCGTATTGTAATGTTTTAATGAAGCTCTGGTTTTCTGGTTTTGTAACTTGATTTGAGACTTCTTGTTTAATAAAATTCAGCTTCTATTTCCATCTTATTTGCGTCTAATACTGAATTTTCATGATTGAAGGATTCGCATTGATTGTGGTGACTGTGTTGTAATGGATGTTTGATTGCAGTGCATTTATAGCGTTTTTAGTTTCCTGAAACTTTGAATTCAAGAAGATCTTGTTTTCAGAGTTTTTCCTCCTTAGGTTTCTGGAAGAACTGATGTCCAAAGAAGACCTTTACATCTTCTCCTCAATTTATTCCTCCTACTCACCCTTACTACAACTTACCAGCTAAATTTGATCAAGACCTCATTTGCGTGTGCATATTGCACCAGTTTTCTGAGTTAAAATGATATTCTCTTGAGTCTGCCCCATTTTACCTCTTTAAATCCATTAACTGTGACATATAACCTGATGGGTACTGGGCTTACCTCCGCCGCAATCCAGAGGTGACTTCTGGTGCTAACACAATCATCCAAATAGACCCAAATTACATAAAAAAAAATTAATGGTCAATATTTGTCTTTATTCATGATCGGATGGCTAATATTGATTACTTGGTTCTCATATTTCATCGACATTGGGACAACTCTACGTGTTTCATGCTTGACTCACATGGATTTTCACCAACGTCGATGGTCCGTTGGTGATCAGTGAAATCCATTGATTGTTAGAAATCTAATGCATTCCACTGATGGTCGATGGCTTATCGACAATCAATGAAATTTGTTCCACTTCTAAATGCACAAGAATTTTTCCTAATCCTGATCAATGACACTTCTTTAGAATCTCATTGGCATTGGGTGTTGGGTTGTGTTAACTCATTATTTCGGCCTCGACCCCTGATGAGTTCATCAATACTTTTTGGAGATGGTTGTGATTTTTCTCTTATCTTAACTCTTTCTTTTGTTTTCTTTTCTTGATGTAGAACATGAGATTTTTTGTATTTTCTTGATATTTTAAATGAAAGAAAACAAAGGGGAAAATGCATGAAATTAACAAAGGAAAAATATGCAACCTATGTAAATCCAAAAGAGAAAGGTATAGAATGGCTAAAAGAAAAGTGGTACCCAAAAATTGAAAATTTTAAGGATGTGTTGAGGACTCAACAAGTAGATCCTAATGGAGGAATTCTTGATGGAGTGTAATTTCGATGAGATAGTAATTCTCAATCTCAATGGGATAATTTTTGAGATATTAATAAAAATATTCAAATAGTTCCTAAAGGTATTTGGGAGGAGGGGATTCTCATAAAATTAGGGAGGTTGTCCCGATGGGAATTTACCGTGAAGAATGAAGATGAATCCCTATAGAAATACGCTGGGAAGAATTCTAATGAAATATTAAGTTGAAGACCAATGAGATGAGGGGGAAAAGATTAGAAAATTAAAATTAAATAAACAAATCAAAATATATACATATACATATAAAGTAGAAAAGGAATAAATAAAATACACTAGGAAACAAATCCTCATAAAATACAATGAAGAACTTCTCAAAAAAATGGAAATAATAAAGTTAAGTTTAAATGAAATTAGGAAAAATAAATACAAATAATAAATAATAAATAGAAATAAACTATTTGCATATATGTATAAAATATGAAAAAGTAAAATTGTATATATTTTTTATGGTGATATGTAAAAATAATAATAATGTACATATAAAAACTATACATTAGTGTTTTAGGAAAAACACACCATGTAAAAATAGTATATCCATGTAAAACTAATTTTACTCATGCGAAACAAATTTTACCCATGTAAAAATAAATACCAAAGGTAATTTTGGGGAAAACCAGGGGAAATTTGTAAAAACCATGTGCAATCAAAACCATATGCTTTTTCAAAACCAAAGGAAAAATACAAATTAAAATAAGTAAATACATAAAAATAAACTAAAAACAAAAAAGAAATAAGAAATAAACAAACAAAATTAGAAGTGAAATAAAAATATACAAATTGTATACAAAAACTAGGAAAATGAGGCAAAGTTACATAGGAGTCAGGGTTCCATGCCAGTCAAGGTTTCATCCCAAACAAATTTCCGCACCTAGGGACCAAAAATAGAAGCATGGTGTATCAAGTAGATTTTGAGTAACCGGGTGTCAAGTCGGGTAGGTATGTCATATGGATATCATGATCGTTCAAATTTAGACAGACAAATGGAAAGAAACCAGGGGGGGAGATGACACGTCATGCGACACATTAATGTTACAAATAGCGACCCATATGATAAAAGGAGATCGACACTAGCTAGGTGCATTATACGTGTAAATCCAGTTAATCTTAACATCTCAGAGGGAAAACCTAATAAGATTGCAAGGAGAGGGAATACGATCAGATTAGGGAATAAGTTCCCATGTGAGGCCACAATGCATGAAATTGGTTATGACAAGTGGAAAGAAAACATTGGGTGATTATACAACAAGGTTCCACATCCCAGAAGCTCAATAGGGCTTGGGCCTTGGTTTTCAAAGAGAGGGGAGCTTGAAAGAATAACCCAATAGAGATCAATTTGAAGAAGTTTGTGCCTTTCAGACCTCAGGAGTATCATAAGGGACTTCAATTAGCCAGTACGATGAGACAAACTCGATGAGAGCTCGATAGGATTTCATCCTTAAAGCTTCAGACCAATATTAAGACAATGCACACTCAGCACTTCGAACAAGGATTTACAATAAAGTAAATCTGATGAGTTTGCAGGATAAGACTTTGGGAAAGGTGGATCTGATAGTCTTGTGAGCTTCGGACCTCGGGGTAACTATAAGCAATGGTTAATCTGATTCCCAATGAGAGAGAGCCTGGAAAGGATCAAGGTTTTTGATAAGGATCAAGGTTCCAGCCTCATCAATGCAATGGTGATAAAAACAAATATAGATGAGGCTTGGGAAAGAAAATGCTTAGTTCATAATGTTGATTGTTGGCTTCAAATGATAGACAATATTCACATAGAGAAAATTCTAGGAAAAAGAAATAAGATAAAGGGATTTCCCCACATGCATTTCAAGGCTAGAGTAGTCATGTAAAGGAAGTGACCATGTTAACTTGCTCCTGTAACTATAGAAAATATGAGATCAGTTACGTGAGGAAGAAGACACATTCCATTAGACCATAAACATTACATTATTTTCATTCAACAAACTTATGAGTGAGTGTTGGGTTTGTTCAAAGATAATCATCCATGATCTCAAATGGTGTAGATAAGTGTCCTGAAAGCTACATGTACCAAGTCTCAAAATCAAAGGAAGGATTAGTGATATTGCAATTCTAGTCAAGAGTTTGGAATTGAAGAGTATGATCAAAACATTAAGAACAATATGCAAGCAATAGGATGCACAATACATATGTGTTATTTATTTAAGTTATCCATTCAACAAGTCCTAAAAAAAAACATATTCAAGACATACAATATAACATCAAACTCCTCATCCATATAGGATTATCAAATAATTTGGAATCTGCAAAAGGTACCGAAGATAATGTGTCAAGTTCATCATACAAATGTCAACGAAACATCATAAGTCAAGAATCATCATGAAGTCATTTGAAAGCATAAAATCAAAAGGATTAACAAACCTCCATCAAGACAATCATCAATGAAGATCAAACCCCCAACTCTCTTAAGGTATGTAAAGAATTAGCATTAGGCTCAAGAAGTAGAGGATTAGGCATTAGAGTTCAAATTTTAGTAGGGGGGGATTTCCTTTCACTTGTAACAGAAAA
>ML789608.1:195203-205518 GCA_009831015.1 Picea engelmannii | reverse complement strand
GGGTTGTTGCAGTCACAACAAATGTCGAAAAACTAGAAGAATCAATTATCTCAATAAGTAGAAGTCTAGGGGATTTACTTCAGATTTTAATTTTAAAGAGCTCAACAAACTGTAGAAAATTTTGCCAATAATCATGGGTACCAAAATAATGCCAAATTTCTAAGAGATACAACCCAATATTTTAGTACTTGTAATCAAAAATGCCATTTTCAAAGAGCCAATTAGTGAGATGAATTCTTTGATTGACTGCGTACTTCAGATTAGCTTTTTTTTAGCCATGGGTTTTCACCTTTTATAACAAGAAAACATCTACATAAGTGTGTTCTTCATCTCTCTTTTTCCGACATTGCTATTGTCAGCAAGCGTCCATAGCCCCAACAAAGTTGTCTCAGTACCATACAAGCATAGCCCTGCTGCTAGCAAGCATCAATAGCCCCAATGGGTTTATTTGTAGTTCCCACACTATTAATAGTGATTTCAACTCCCTTTTTATTCAAAATATTCTCACCCTTTTAGATTTATATATAGATGTGCATATGAAAATAGGGTGTGAAGGAAGTGGGGTGATATGAGAGTTTCTTTGATTTGCTAAGTAGATGTTATGCATTTGATTTTAACCCATAGATATCCCAAAATACCATCCTAGTATGTTATTAATATGAAGTGGGTGGATATCAAATAAAAAGGTAGATAGACACTTTCCTATACTTATGGATTATCATGGTATGCTCAAGTAAGAACATGTGTTCCACCACAACTATCATTCAATACCCACAACTAAGAACTTCATGAATATTCATTCAGATAGAGTATCACATGCATCTCATGATTTGTAAACAATGTTTTCAATGTGTGACCAGAATTGGACCATCCCCTCACTCAAACTTAACGATTAATCCTCAAGGTGGACTAAGAAGATAAATCAGCACAAGGGGCATACCATCATTCAAATTAAAAAATGGAAGAAATCTATACAAGTAGAAAGAAAGTGTTAAAACCGAATCCAATTCATGAAAATAGAACCAAACTAAAAGAAGCCTAAAGCTAGAATGTCAATGATCAAATAAAATTAAACCAGCTGAAAAATAAGAAGAGAACCCAACAACAAGGAATAAATTTGGTGGCAGCAACATAGTAAGAATGATATGCATAAATGGTATCATCATTCCAACTCCGAGAATTGGAATAAGGGAAAATGATTTATTAAATAAAATTTTCACAAAAGTTAAGACCCATCAAGAAAACAAATCAGGACCAAAAAGCAAATTGATATCCAACCAAGCTTTTGTTCCAACAAATTTGAGATTTTCTAGTGACAAAAATTCAAATTGTTGAAATGCCCAAAAGAATGGATAAATTGAGGAATTCACCTCTTTGAACTTATGGCCATGGATTGTCAAACTCAGAAATTCAATTAATATTTTTCACCAAGATATACAATGCCACTTTGATCCAGATCAACCAATTATTGTATCATTCTTCCATGATGGTATAAGAATATGAACCCACCGCCATGGTTTCCCAACTAAGCAAAGAAGGGAGTAAAATTATGTACAAATTAAAATAAAGAAAGGGACTACACCAAACTAAAATAAAAATCAAAACTACACTCTATTAGTCATTACAGGAAGAATTAATCTTGAAAGATAAGCTTGCAATTCCAACAACATAATATAAATCATGAAAATCATCAGCAAAATTATTTTCAGTGAAAGCTTGGAAAGTGATCCAAGGGAAATAATTATACAAGAAAGGTTAACCACTCGAAACAAATCCCAATAGAAATATTCTCAGGGTAAAAATATGAAAGGAAAAACAAGTCAGATTGCGAAAATTGATAATCTAGTGCAAAAACTCCGCAACACAACTCTCCAATCTAACCATCACATATAGTTTTTCTTTCATTTAGTGAAACAAAAACATTATTCTTGGAACCTAGCAAAATGTTTTACTTGGTATGCTTAGTCAAAATAGATTTTTAAATTCGATCACATGAAAGATTCCACAACCCCATAAATTTTCAATATATCGTGTTTGACAAGTCCTTTACTCATTTGAAAATGATCAATTTTCAACAAAATAAATTTCATTTGATATTCCTCACCAAAACATCAGTTTCTCTTTTTCCATAAAATATACTATAAATCCCATAGATTTAAATGATTCAGTCTAATGAGGCAAAGAGGATATATTACAGTTATGGAGGTCATCAAAAATAATCATGAAAAGGACTCCAAATATCAACTAGATAAGAAACCAACATGGGAATACATGAATGAGACTATTATTTATGATCCGCTGTTGAGTTGGTGACAAGATTAATTATAAAAATGTTTCAAAGGAATCTCGGCAGCAAAGTGTAGATTAACACTTCCTTAATTTTATTTCATTTAGAGAGAAAAATCCTTGAGTTGTTGGTTGCAAAAACCATTTCCTAAACTACATAAAAAAGAGAATGTTATGATAAACTATTAGACAGTTTGGAAAAATCTCTTACTCTAAATGACCAAATTATTAAAATGAAAGTAAACTTAAAAATAAAAGTAAAGACTAAGACTAAAACTAATCCTAATAAAATATTGTTGAGTTATTTTAAAATTGAACGATGTTAGTTGTCATAAAATTATGTAAAAGAATAACACCAGTGCAGTCATTCAAGTATCCATATTCCATTCATTTATCTAAATCTCTCAACCTTCTTCCTGAGAAATAAGCATTATGTTCTTTCCCACAATATTCCCTTTGAAAAGAGACTTAGTTTCATTGATGGTTTTAATATTTGAATCCCTGAACACGATGCCTTGTTCATTGCACCCAAAAGTATGTGTTTCCTCTGGTCATTAACAATGATGATGTGAAACAATCGAATGATCATCTTAAACCTTGTGAAAGGAAAGAGGAAATCATTATGGAAATGATAGTAATTAAGACACTATGTTAAGGTACAAATAATCCCATATCATGACCTAGATGGATTGACTCCCCCATCATAAATGAAATATGTAATTAGAAATGATAAAGGAATGAAGTGAGTAAAATTTTATTTCTAATAAGTAATAAGTTGTTGTTTGTCATGATGGGTAAATCCATGGGACTAATACCATAAAGTTTCCAAGAATGCTTCAAGTAGAAAAATTATGGCTTTCACTTCCTTGAGCTTACATATAATGTAGAATATGAGGAAATGAAATGACGATGAGTGTGTGACTTATATCTCTAGTGGGTAGAAACAAACATGTAATCCAAAACACAAAACCAACAAGATCATGAGCAAAAGAGATCACACAAAAATGACCCATACATGCTTATCTTTCCAAGTTATGAATAAACTTGAACAATTTTGGTATTATTGGTTCAGATTCTTGGAATACTAAAGAATGTGAGGCCCAATATATTGATGAGTTGTAACTCACCAGGTATTAAATACCATGGTTAAAGTTGACATAGATGTTGAAAACAAAAAATTTATAATCTTAGAAGTTGCATTGAGATTTACCACCGAGGTATTTACAAATCCCAAGCAATTGAATGACTTCAACATTGAGATAAGTGGGTATTACTAATCCATGATAAAAATTACATCACTCAATCATGTAACCAAAATAAGTGACTTAATATCCACAAATTCAAGCGGTGGAAAGATACTTTCCAATAAAAGACTAGGTCTTAAATGCCCATGATTAACCAGACTAGGATTAAACCTTCATCCAGCTACTGGATTAGGGAATAAAATGATTGATTTTCAAGAAACTTCTGAAAGAGATTCTAACAAGAAGATGAATATAACAGTGATGTCCATAATGTTAAAACATGCTTCCAAACAGTTTGAAAAATATCCCTTGTTGTTATGTATAAGAGGAAATATGAATTAAGAAAGCTACAAGATTAATAACCAAAGTCATCCTTGAAAGACTAACTGAATAGAACACGAAATATGTGCATCCCAAAAAAACAAAAATTAAAACTAAGGGTACTGAAAGAAAATAACTCCAAAGAAAAAATTAGTCAAGCTCACTACGTTGTGAAAATTCCATACATAAAATTATGTTGGTTTAAAGTAACTAAAGAAAACAGTGAATGGGTAAGTAACAATTTGGATAAATCCAAACCCAAAAATAATCATCCAAAGAAATTACCAGGAATTTGAGTGGATTGAATTTTAGATGGGAAGAAATTAACACTCAAAATTACATTTACTATGTATGAGATAGCAAGATCAAAAATCAAAAGTAATTCAATTAAGAACAATCTTCCAATTAGAATCATGTAAATATAAAGATGGAACAAATATGAGTGCTCATTCTCACCACAAAAGGGACCGAATAACATTTTGTTTTTTTAATGTCCCACTTGTAAGATGACAAAACGCTTGAAAAAAATCGACATGGTGCATAATGAATAGAGCCAATGATATGAAAATTATCCCAACACAGAAATTTTGAGAATGAAATAAAACATTTTTTCCCATATCAAAATTAACTTTTATTCAAAAATCTACTCAAGGGAAAAAAAATTAGCATGCAATCCTTCTATTTCCTTCCATCTCTGTTGATAAATTCATTTATTGTTCATCCAATAGTAATAAAAAAAAGAGGAAACAAGAAAAACAATTAAAAACTAGAAACAAAAAATATTACTATGCAAAGAAAAAGCACTAGCATATTATATCCTACTCTTATCCTACGCTATAATTGATGAAAAATGAACTATGTAAATTCATAATTCCAATGCATCCATCCATGTAATTCCAAGACTGTACACACATGTTCATCATAAAATATTAGTAACAGAACTTGGAGAAAAAATAGAGTAAAAGTAGGAAAAATTAAAACATGGACAACTTTATCTAACATATTAAAAATGTCATAGTAATAATTCATGGGAAATTTATCTGAATAAGTCCCCTCCAACCATTCTTCAATTCTATCATAAAATATTGCATGACTATCGTCGAATTTATGGGGGGAGTTTAGGGGAAAGTAGCATACCAAATGAGAACCATGCATAGAATTTTTGCAAAATGTACTCAATGAGAGAATCTTTGTGTTGATATATTTTTTAATTCCTAAAGACAGGCCAAAGGAACGAGGGAATTACATAACCATCGATGTAGACCGAAGTTCCTCATTGTCTTGGAAAGCCTCCCTGGGCTCATACTTAAATAAACCATGAACTTGAGATACATTAGTGGAATCAAATGATATATATAAATTAGAACCCACCATGGTACAAGGCATATATTTAAGACGATGGTGGAAGCCACTAACAACAAAATTATCAACTAAAGGGATACTTGAACAAGAAGACTCTCTACCATTCAAAATTGAATATGAAATAGAAGAACACATGGTATGATATATATCTTCTACAACATGTCCTTCATCCCATGAAAAAGGTTGACAAGGTCGCATGGAATTAATAAGTTCATGGGAAGAGGCCTTATCCTCTTTATATTCCATATGGATATTACGACCATCAAGTACTTCAAAATGGGTCGAATATATTGATTTTAATTGAATAGGATAATGGGTGGCTTCTTGCAATATAAAACCATTGAAGAGATTAGGATACAAAAAATAGTAAGTAGAAGAATTAAGAGAATGAAAAGCCTCTCTTGAACAAGAAATATTTCCAAAAGGTTATTCTTTGAATGCTATTTCCTCTTCCTTAAACAATTAGGTGATTAATTTTGAATCAGTAGGCTCCACACTAGGAATGGTTTCACAATTAACCCCTTCTTCCTCAACATTGTTTTCCTCTTCCAAGCAAAAATTTTATCATTGTGCTAAAAGTGTTATGCCTTTTGTGTTTATTTCTTCTCCTAGAGTGAAATGATCAGCATGGTTTTTTTACTCTTGCTAAATATGAGAATCTAAAATATGTTTCAAAGCATACTCATGGTTAGAAGAGAGGAGCAAATCAAAAGAATTTTCAAAACAAGTTTAAATAAATGGTCCAAAAATAATAGGAAAACATTATTAATCTAACTTGGTTAATCCAGGAGAGATTATAATCGCAGAACAACTCAAATCAACAAACATTAATTCCACTTTATCCATTTGTGAGGAAGGTATCATGTCATGTGTGCCCATATTTCCTTAGCCTTCTTCTTAATATATTCCTTTTCTTCTTTCAATTCATCTTGAATTCTATACATTGCCTCCATTTTTTAGTCCTTGATCCATTTTTTTTAGAAGAGCTCTTCAAAATTTTCCATGTGGAGTAAAGTATAGTATCTTCATCAAGGATTCTCCACCACTTATAATCTCCACCCAAAAAAGAAAAAAATTCCACACAAGGACTCATACCAATCCTCATACCATATTCCTTTACCATCCTAAATCATTCCATAGGACTGAATTTTCCTCTATCTTCATCTCCACTAAAGTTAGGTATTTTCATTGATTCTTAATTGAGGTCTAATGTCAATCTTCAACTTACAAATTCAATATATCAAGAGTAATGATATCAAATACTTATAATACTTATTTGAATATAATATTCTATGTTTTAGCTTCTCAATGGATTTTGAATAAACTCAATCAAACATCTCAATCAAAAGTTATAATAGTTTTAAGTCAGCATACCTTTGAAACCCTGATTTGGAGTCTATCCTTCTGGCCGACCTTCCTTCTAATGTATTTCTGAAATTTCAGCCCCTATGAATTTAAAATTTTGACCTATAGTACTATGAAATGTCTTCTCTTCAATTCCACAAGTCTGACCAAAATTGAGTGTGTCAAATGAAATTTATTGTAACTTTCTCAAACCTTGCTAAATTTTGGCCTATTCTAGAGAGAGAACTTGTACATAATGCCTCACATCCAATATTCGATAACTAATTCTAAAATTCTCACCCAAAATCGTATAGTATTTTTCCTTTCCAATGTAACTAGTTTCCCATAATTTGGATCCTCTATGAAGAATATATGATTGTTTTACCTAGAACACTTGTTTGCGACTAGTTATAAGACTAGTAAAAAACCCTATCTTCCATAGGTTGTATCTCCAAAGGTGAAATGACTCAGAAGATAGAATTAATTCCATAGTTACCTTGATATGTCTTCTAAACATCCTCCAATTTTTTCTTTCTGAAGTGGCCCCAAAAAAAAGGTATAGCAAAAACTCCAACATGACTTAGTTGAGGAAGAAAAACTGTAGGATTGATGCTCTGAAACCAAATGTAATGATCCAAATGCTTAAATTATCATAAAATAATAGAAGTGCAAACCATGTACAAATTGTGATCATGGAGAACAACTCCAAGATAGATAAGTTATATAATAAATCCTTAAAGAATAGGAGAACCTCCTCCAAATAACCAAATACATTCATACATCACAATTTGAATGTCCACAATAATGAATACATGATCTCTATATATACCTATTCACACCTACACATGAGGACCTTTTACTATTAGTCCAACCCTTTTATATATATATTTACAGATTACATGTACATTTAACCCCCCCTTGGTGTAATATCATATACATTTAACCCTATTTATTCTCCCTTTGGGTCATAGCATTTACTACACAAGATGTTTTTTTTTTTCAACACTAGGAAGGAAGGGGGGAATGGAGTGGTGGGAGGATACACATGTTTCTTCCAAAAAATAATTCTCTCTCTGATATACATCCCCCATAGTAAATAAATATCCATACATATGAAGTCCAACTAAAACATTAGTATTTTCAACATTTTCATTTAAATACAAATTAGCATGTAAAGTAGCATTAGGACATGATTTAGATTCTTCGTCAACTAGTTGATATGTTTCATTAGTTAGAGAAATCAAATGGAAAATCAAATCATTGACAAAGGGCCTATCATTCAAAGGAAATCTATGGCAAAGATGGATAAATCTAATAAGAAAATCTTCAAAAGATTCATTGTTTTTCTTCCTAAGCTCTAATATCTCCGCACAAAAATAATCATAATCTTAAATTCCCAAAAGCATGTCAAAATTGATGCATAAAATTCTCCCATGTGTGAATAGAGGTAGCCGAAAATTTCTCACACTAGCTCTTGATTTGGACTGCGAAAATGAGAGTGAACAACATGCAGATGATACTTTCATTAGTAATATTTTGAGAAACACAAAATTTCCAAAATTGAAAGTTCAAATGTGACTGTCTCTCCCTCACAATCAAATTTGATTTGTGACAAGAAATGAAAAATATTTCTATTATTTTGAAGAGGTATAGTACCGAAAAAACATCTCCATAAAGGGATATGGGATGGATCCATTAATAAATAAAAATTAGCACGAATGACTCCACATACTCAGCTTGTCATGTAGCCCTCCTTCTAGTTCCATTTCTATTGATGGGTCCAAATGGCCTGTCAGACAGGTAAGGGAGAACGCCCAATGGAAGGTCCCAATCAGACCTACTCTCGTTTGGGATGGCATTTCCTACCAGTATGTGAGCCTGATTGCCACTAATAATTAAAAGAAGAAAAATGGGAAAAACAACGGACTATCCCCCAAAGAATTATAATTAAATCTAAATATAATCTAAAACATAAACAATCTAATCTAATTTAACTACTTATAACCTATCATGCGCAAGAGAAAAGATAATAAATTAATACATTTTAAAATGATATTTTTGGCAGTATAAATAGTTCATGGCAGCCAAGAATATGCTAAAACAATAATATTACATATATTATCAAAAATAGTTTTAAATAAGACCTGTAACAACATCCTTATACTCAAAATAAAACACAACAACATAATCATTCTAAATTCTAAGCATAGAAATAGTTCATATGATTACCGCTCAGAAAAAATTAAATAACAAACAAATTAGTGGAGTAGTCCCAAATGCATTTGATAAAAATTATGACTTCAAAACACCTTATGCTCTTCATATTCCAAAAATAAAAGCATTCACAATCTATAAAATGGGAAAAAAATCCCTTACTACATTCAACAAGTTCTCTTTTATAAGATAAGAGAGACTCCTCAGTTCTTGTGACTGTTCATTTCCTTTCCCTTTTATTTGTCATTTTACACTTCAAATTTCTCTTACATTTTTGTAAATAGAAAAGGTAATTGTTATAAATGGAAGTTGAAGAGACTATTGGGTAGTTATTTTTGTTATATTTTGTGTTCATGAGTGAAATTTTAAAAAATATCATTAACTATGATTATTGAAACACACATTGACACTGAGAGAGGGGGGTGAATCAGTGTCTTGAATTTTTGGATAATTTTCACACTTTCTTAGATTACTTAAATTAACTAAATAACATATATGTATTTCAATTACTTATTCATAAATATATATAACATCTATAAAAAAAACAAATTGAATAAAGGAGAATAAATATCATATATTTATTAAACTTGAATAAGTACATATGATACCAATCGCCAAACTATTCAACACCAACATAATAAGAGAGATCCAACTTTCATATACAAAACCTAGCTTGTAGTTATCAGATCCAACTGAGAATTGAGGAATCCAAGCCTCATAACAAGACCTATCTTGTAGTGGCATAGGAAATCTAATGCAACATATGTTGTTATTGTGATTTTGGGTAAGGGATTATCCTCGAGGGCGGCGGCGGCAGAGAAGGAGAGGGTTTGATTTTAGGGCTTCGGCCTGGTCCTGCAGCTCTCCACAGGCCCGCTGGCCTCCTTCCGACTTGTTTCAGGCATCAAGCTCGCTCTGGGCAGTCCCCAATGGCGGTTGTGAAGTTCCTGGTGGCTGCACCTGCAGCTGGTGCGCCCCCTCTCGTAGTTGCGTCCTCCATGGCGGCCGACGCCTTCCCTACTCCTGCACGCGCCTCTTCAAACGTCGGTGCCAAGCCCGATGGGGGTTGCCCGCCCTCAGATCAGGGTCCCCCTTTGGGCCGCGCGGGACGGGCTACTTTCAAAGATATTGCTTCCCTTCGCGGGGGTTCTTCGGCTCCGAATACTTTGATCGTTGAAGCCCCGAAAGTTTCTATCCAGTTTCCGAAGGAAGTACTGGAGTATTCCTCTCAGCTCAGCAAGTTCACCCTGGTTTGCAGGTTTAACGGCTTTTGGCCGAATCTGGTTGCTCTTCGTTCCTGGATCGACTCTGAATGGTCCCCACTTCTTGTGGGTGAGATTACAGTCTGCCCCCTTGCGAAGGGTTTTTTCACAGCTATCTTTGATTCTTTTGATGAAAGAGACTTGGTTTCCAGCTCAGGGCTGTGGTTCTGGGGCAGAGCAGGGCTTTCCGTGCAGCCGTGGACCCCAGACTTTGATCCAGCCATGGCCTCTATTTCTACTGCTCCGGTCTGGGTGCCTCTCCTGTCACTCCCCCTGAACTTC
>ML789608.1:184719-195189 GCA_009831015.1 Picea engelmannii | reverse complement strand
ATGGCATAGGGAAATATCTCTGCAATTTCCCTGAAGATGCCCCAGTCAACTCCACCTTTGCCCGGATCTGTGTAGAGATGGACTTCAACAAGGGTTTCCCAGCAGAAATCATCCTCCTCGGAGAGAACGTCTCTTGGACCCAGAAGATCGATTTCGAGAACCTCTGTTTCAGATGCAAGGTTTGTTTTGAAACAGGGCACATAGCCCGGAATTGTGAGAAGTCATCCGGGAAAAGACCATCCCGGCGCCAAAGGCCCACTTGGTGGATAGGAGCGCAACCGGAGAAGCAAGCAGAAGCAAAGATCCCGCCGTTAGATGCTGAAGGGGAATCCATCTCTGTTAAGGGGGAAGACCCAGCGGAAGCAGCTCTGCCCAGGGCTTCAAGCCCAACAAAGAAAGCCTCAAGCTGGGCCAATATTGCTGAGGCAGAAGAAGGGCAAGCTCAACCGGAAATTCATAACCAGGGTCAAAGCAATGAATGGCAGGTTGTCACCAAAAGGAAAAAAAACGTCTATCAGCGGGAAGATGTAATGACACGAAGCCACTCTGGCTCGCTAAAATAGCTTTCAACGGGATGTATTCTGAGTAATGTGTAACGTTTCTAGGATTCTAGCAATTTTAGCATTGTCTCTCAGCTTATGTAGGCAGCAGCTCTGTGTAGCCCTGCCATTTGTAACCGATCTGTGGCTTTGCCACCATTAATATAATTCCTCTAATCGTTATCGTCAAAAAAAAAAACAAGACCCGTCTTGTAAACATGCATCAACCTAACAAAGAATGAGTTTTCATTCAATTCATTGTATTTATATTCAATCCACTGAAATACATATTTTTCCAACACAAGATTTTGTTTATATATTCATTCAAAAGGTGCATGACATTGAAACAATGTGTCTTTCAATGCACCTCTTCATTTCAGTAATAATAATGTTATTTTAATAATAACTTTCTTCATTTATTATTATTCATAATCCTTCATATCATGTTTATCCTTCCATTGATTAAGTAATTAATTCTCTCTTTTCATTTTCACGTTTCACAATACCATGGGTTTTTAAACCAAGGGAAAATACCATTTAACTTTTTTACTTTTTATGTAAATTCATTTTTTTTTCTTTTTATCTTTTAATAATCCTTTTTATGTAACTTTATTTTTTATTTTGAATTTACTTTTTACATAAAGTTACATTTTTCATTGTTTTACTTTCATATTTATTTTTAGTAAAATAACTTTTTCCTCTTTTGTATTTATACTCCATATATTAATATGAACATTCTTCATTAATATTAACCTTTATATTAATGTTTTCCATTAACATTTAATCTCCATATATCAATATTAATATTCTCCATTAATATTTAATCCATTTATATTTATATTAGTATTCTTCATTAATATTTAATTCAATTTATCATATTGTAGCTTTCGCGTCTGCCCTTCTTTTCTATATCAAACCCTCTTCCATTTTATCACATTTATGGATCAAACCTTATTTCGATCCTCAACCAATTTGTGTGGATTCCTTTTTGATCCTTCTCTATAGATTACCCCTATGTGAATTAGCTTCCTCTGCAATTCCTTCAATTCCATCCTTTGGTTGCTTCGACCTCCATTATAGACTGTATCTAGCCTTTATCGTCGATTCATGTATTCAGATCCTCAAATTCCTTTCACTAGGTCCTTGTGTTCATATGGCCACGAACTGTAACCAAGTGCTTCCCCAGAAGTGGTTACTTTTCAAACCGTGCTAACTTCATTCAAGCGCTCATTAGGTTCCATATGATCAACGGTTATGCCCTTAGCTTGTGGCCTTAGCTCTAATCACTCATGCTTCCCACATAACCAAAATTGTAACCTAGGGATACACAACTGAGTGCTAGCAATGTCTAGCTTGAATTAATTAGCGGTGCAGACTTAATCATTCGTTGGATGGATGGTCAAATTTATTCTGCCTTCTACCATGAGATATGACGATCCTTATTCAACCTCTTCGTGATCTGATGGTTAGCATAAATCAAACTCTACACCCCATGATTCTAGACTTCTCCTCAATATAACGATTGTCTTTTATTCAATCTTGATCAAACATTCCCTGTGTTTAAGTTTTGTATCCATATTTTACAGAGCTCATCTTCAAAAATTTATCCCGAGATTTATTCATTCCCTCGTCTTCAATTGGGCGTTTCAGGCTTCACTTAGATATATATCCCTTCATTACTTACATATATATCACTTATATTTATCCATTACTTATTTTTTCTCCTCTATAGCCCAATGTAATATTCCATCAGTAGAAATATCTCCAAGCCAATTCATTATTTGACTTGTATCTTCATCATCCTCGACATTCTCATTCTTTCTCAGGTTCACACCAGTGAACTCATTCATCTTTCTCCATATTTATAACAACTTCAAACAATTGTTACTCTGTACTATCTCTTTGTCGTGAGAATTTCTTCATACTTCTTGTGTATTCAACAAAATTTAAATTATGTGTTGTCATGACTTATAGTTTATCCTTTGATACCACTCATCAAGCATATATTTGTTATTTCTTGTATGTGCATGTTTGATTATTGTCCATGTTTGATTCATGTGCCATCAATGACAACACACAATCAATAATTCCAACAATCTCCCCCTTTGGAATTGATGGCAACATATCTCTAAAAAAAATGAGTTTGTACCTTTGATCCCCCTATCACTGATCTCATCTTCAAATTGGGGAATTGATTTTTTTTTATTGATACCAAATATGTTTTACTGCTTCTCTCCCCTTTTGACATCAATGACAAAGAGTGAAACTCTTACTTCTTCTCTCCCTCTGTCAATGTGCCAGCTTCTATCTCAGTCTCTTGGGATTTTGTGTTCAAATAGGTAGTCTTCTTTGATACCAACTTTTGTATTGATCAAGTCTTTTAAACCTAATCCAATGACTTCCTCATTTGATGACCAAATTAAATACTCCCCCTAAGTTTTTACTATCTTCCCTTTTTTTCATAAAGAACAAGGGTGTGAATCTTACTAATCTTCTTGATCTAACTCTTTATTCTTCTTGATATTTTGATCTTTCATGGGAATATCAATCGATCATTTACAGTGATACCAATTGATCATTACTAATTGATCGATACCAATTGATTTAATTTCCATTCTACAACCAATTGTTAAGGTATGTTACCAATTTTAGTTCTTTGATACCAAGAGATCTTGCTTCTCTTTGTCATTAATCAATTTAACCTTTTCTTTCTCTGTCTTTATATATTTTGAACTCCTTTGTTGCTTTTAAATCCTTCAATTGATGTTATTTTTCATTCCTCATCGAGAGACCCTTTTTTTTTTCTTTTATGAATTCTTCAAGAAGTGTTTTGGATCCTTTTATGCATCTAGGAGAGGCATGGTAGGAAGATAAAAAAATTCATTCTCTTGGATCTTTGTCTTTTCTGAATCTTTGTAGCTTTGTTTTAATTTCTTTCTCCAAATATTTCCATGAGGCACTCTGCTTGTTGAACATTTCCTTTCTAAATTTGTCCTTTGAGATTTTCCATCTCCTCTTTTCTTCCAAACTTCATTAGATTTTCTTCCTGAATTGTATGGATTATTCCTCATGGCTTGGATTTCTTGATTTCTTGGAGTCTTAGGATTTGTGGCCAAACCTATCACAGTTCTAGCATCTCATTGTATGACAAAACTTTGCTATGTTCCCAACATAATTGCATCTCCAACATCTCATTAAGTTATTGGACCTTACTTTATTTTTCCTTTCAATAATCTTGCATTACAATGCTTTATGACCAAAGTTATGACAGTAAAAGCAATAACCGTTGAAGGTGTTTCCATACTCAAGTCTATTTTGACATGAGAAGTCTGCATTTTGATATGATTCTTGGTTTTAACTTGTATAGCTTCCTTTCTTAATAGAGTTTTTAGATTGTATTTGGTCTGTAACTACATGTTTTCCCTTTTAGGAGGATTATCCTTCTTCATGTTTGTGAATGGGGGTCCACTTACCACCTTCTTCTTTCTTATTGTACCCAAGACCAGTTTTGTCATTGGTTGGTCTTTGATTGTCACAGATATTATCCAGGATAGTTGAGATGTTCTATAATTTGGAATTTTCATTTGTCTTTTCATTCTTCTTTTTGAGTTTGACAACTTCCAATTCCAACATGTAACATGATTCTTCCTTTTTGGTCAACTGGATCTTCAGGGCTTCTTCAATTTCCTTATCTTCCTCAAGTTGAGTATTTAGACTGATGACCATTTATTTTTTTACTTTTAAGACTTTCATGCATTTATTGGGCTTGGCATATGTCTTCAACTCTTTCACTTCTTTTGTTAGATCAACAAATTTAGTCTTCAATCTTTTGATCTCTTCTTATTTGTCTTCTAGTTGAATCTTTTGTTCATGCTCTTCATGGTTATTTTTGTCAGATTGATCTAATTGTTGTTGTAGCAACATATGTTTCTTTTGAAGTTTATCCAACTCTTCTAGAGTGCACATAATTGTGTATTCAATATGGTCAAGATCCTCCCTATGAAATTTAATATATAAACCATTTCCTAGTTCCATAGAAATATCTTTTAATGCAGTTATAACATCAGTGTTAAGTTTTAGTAGTTTTTCTTCAATGATTACTGAGGTACACATCAATTCCTTGATGGAGTTGTCTTATTCATTGATGATTGGGATCGTATCAATTCCTTGATGGAGTTCTCTTCTTTATTGATGATTGGGGATTGCATGAATTCCTTGATGGAGTTGTCTTGTTTATTGATGACTCGGGATTGCATAAATTCCTTGATGGATTTTTCTTCTTTTATGTTTTGTACTTTAATATGATAGGAATTCTCCAGTTGGAGCCATAATACTTTAGCACAGTTGTAGTGTTCCATATTTTCTTTGACTTGGTCTGACAATCCATTATGGGTTTCTTTTAATGCCATTGAATTGTTTCTTTTGCAGTTTTGGATTTGTTTTTTGAGGTAGTTAAGTATCAAGGCTTACATACTGTTGAGTCCCAAACACCAAATCCCATTGACTTCAGATACCATTTCATTATTTCCCTCCTTGAAAAGTATTGTGTTCCATCAAATAAGGGAGCTCCATTTGTTGAGAGAGACACTTGTCCATCCATTTGTGTGTTTAGGAGGATCTTCCTTTAAGTGATTAGACAGTTTCTCTTTAAGAAAACTTCTCTCTAATACCAATTCACACTAACAGTGAGAGGGGGTGATGAATCAGTGTCTTGAACTTTTGGATCATTTTCATACTTTTTCAAATTACTTAAATTAATTGAATGACATATATGTATTTCAATTACTATTCATAAATATACATAACAGTTATAAAAACATAAATTGTATAAAGAAGAATAAATATTGTATAGTTATTAAACTCGAGTAAGTACATATGATACCAATCATCAAACTATTCAACACCAACTGAATAAGAGAGATCCAACTCTCGTATACAAGACCCAGCTTGTAGTTCTCAGATCCAACTAAGAAGTGAGGAATCCAACCCTCATAACAAGACCCAACTTGTAAACAGGCACCAACCTGACAAAGAATGACTTTTCAATCAATCAGTTGTATTTATATTTGATCCACTGAGATACATATTTTCCCAAAACAATATTTTGTTTATATAGCCATTTAAAAAGTGTATGACATTCAAACAATGTATCTTTCAATGCACCTCTTCATTTCAGTAACAATAATGTTATTTTAATAATAATTGTCTTCCTTTATTATTATTTATAATCCTTCATATCATGTTTATTCATCCATTGATTAAGTAATTAATTGTCCATTCTCCCTTTAAATTTCACATTTCACTATACCATGGGAAAATACGATGGGTTTTTAAACCAAGGGAAAATACCATTTAACTTTTTGACTTTTTACGTAAATTCTTTTTTTTTTCTTTTTATCTTTTAATACTCATTTTCATGTAACTTCATTTTTTATTTTGAATTTACTTTTTACATAAAGTTAATTTTTTCATTATTTTACTTTCATATTTATTTCTACTTAAAAATTTGTTTCCATTTAACTTTTTCCTCTTTTGTATTTATACTCCATATATTAATATTAACATTCTCCATTAATATTAACCTTTATATTCGTATTCTCCATTAATATTTAATCTCCATATATTAATATTAATATTCTCAATTAATATTAACATTTATATTAATATTCCCCATTAATATTTAATCCATTTATATTTATATTAATATTCTCCATTAATATTTAATTCAATTTATCATACGATAGCATGCCCTTCTTTTCTATATCAAGCCCTCTTCCATTTGATCACACTTATGAATCAAATGTTTATTTCGATCCTCAACCAATTTATGTGAATTCCTTCTTGATCCTTCTTTATAGATTCTTCCACTGTGAATTAGCTTCATCTGCAACTCCTTCAATTCCATCCTCAGGTTTCTTTGACCTCCATTATAGACTGTATCTAGCCTTTATTGTTGATTCTTGTATTCAAGTCCTCAAATTCCTTTCACTAGGTCCCTATCTTCATATGGTCATGAATTGTAACCAAGTGCTTCTCTAGAAGTTCTTATTGTTCAAACCGTGCTAACTTCATCCAGGCACTCATTAGCTTCCATATGATCAATGATTATTCCCTTAGCTTGTGGCCTTAGCCCTAATCACTCTCACTTCCCACATAACCAAACTCGTAACCCAAGGTTACACAACTAAGATCTAGCAGTGTCTATCCTGGCCTAATCGATGGTGTAGAATTAATCATTCATTGGATGGGCAGTCGAATTTATTATGCCTTATACCATGAGATCTGATGATCCTTATTCAACCTCTTTGTGATCCAACAGTTAGCATCCATCTAACTCTACACCCCATGATTATGGTCTTCTCCTCGATCTAACGGTTGTCTTTTATTCAATCTTGATCTGACGTTCCCTGTGTTTAAGTTATGTATCTATATTTTACAGAACTTTCTTCAACAATTTATCCTGAGATTTATTCATTCCCTCATATTTAATCGGGTGTTCCAGGATTCACTTAGATCTATCTCCCTTCATTACTTAGATATGTCTCACTTAGATTTATTTATTACTTCTTTGTACTCCTCTGTAGCCCAATGTAATATTCCCATCAGTATAAATATCTCCCAGTCAATTCATTGTGTGACTTGTATCTTCAACGTCCTCAACATTCTCATTCTTTCTTATGTTCATGCTAGTGAACTCCTTCATTTTTCTCACTCTTTATAACAACTTCAAACAATCATTCATTTGTACTATCTCTTTGTCCTGATAATTTATTCATACATCCTATGTATTCAACATAATTTAAATTTTATGCTATCATGACTTATAGTTTATCCTTTGATACCACTCATCAAGCATATCCTTGTTATTTCTTGTTTGTCCATGTTTGGTTCATGGTGCCATCAATGACAACACGCAATCAATAATGCCAACAAATATACTATATAATATCACTCCAACTTCTTCTTCTATGTTTTATCTTTATATTGTGCTCTTACAGGTCTGATTTTGACTCTTGTAGCCTAAGATATAACCACTTGAACATTGTACAACCCAATTTCTAACTAAATTTAGACCTCTTTTATTTTCTAAATTTTTTGAGAATTTCCACCACTAACTAGCTAATATTTGATATGTCATCATGTTCGTCTCTCTTTTAACTTTTCGTTGATATATCATGGGCCCAATTTCATATTCTATAGGTCAAGATACATCTTTCTGAATATTACACAGTGATTTTTCCATTAAATTCATGACCTTCTATTATTTGCATTTTCTAGGAATTTCTACCATTTTTGGGGACTAAAGTCCTCTTCCAATGCACTTTACTTCTCGGTACCTTTCCAAAAAGGTATCCTAGACCTGATTATGACTCTTGTAGCTCCATATATGGTTGCTTGAAGTTTGGTGCTCAACGACCTTTGATCTTCCCATGGGGGAATCTGAACTATTGATCTTCAACCCAGAAATCAATATACCACATGCATGAGTGATTCGTAGGATCCTTTAAATGACTATGGTTGAGTTTTAATTTTGCATGCGTTAATTAACCATTTGAGAATTTAGTGAAAGAATGAGGAAAGAAGAGGAATTATAACAGCCAAATATGCATATGTAGATCTAAAACGAATAATAGACAACAAACCATAAACACGCAGATTGATAACGGAGTTCGGCACAACTTTTGCCTACGTCTCCGGGCCTTTTCTCTGTGGGGGAGGCTTCTTTATTTATGTTCAAATGCTCAAAAGTACATCGCTGCAATTCCAAATGGCTACAATATGGATCTGGTCTTGTTCATCCATCCAGATCTCTAGAACCCTGCAAAGAAAACGGTACACAAAACGGATGTTCCAAGCTCCCAGAAACGATCCGACAGCGTCTCCTCCTCAAAAGCTTCCCTGCATCAAATTGACTTTGGCTTGGCTTTTCTCCAGCATAACTCTTCTCTGACTGACTGTCAATGGCCTCAAATAGGCCTCGTTTATATAGGCTTGAAGTTGGTTTCTCAGCTCCAACTTCCTCTAAGAATCTGGCCTCCAAAAATGCCCAATATCCCCCAAAAATGGAAGGAATCTACTAATAATAGGCATAATATTAATTAAAAAATCCACTTTGTACTATATTATTGGGCATAGCCCCTTTTGTCCATGCGCGCGCCCTTTTTTTTGGTCGTATGGGCTATTTTTGGCTAAGCGTGAGCCCATAGGCTATGCGCTAGCCCCCCATGTCTCGCTCCAGCCCTGGTCTCGTGGCAATGGCATGTGGCCCCGTGGCTAACTGTATAACCGTGCCAAAAATAGGGATAGGCCCTCAGTTTATTGGAACGGTCATGTGACCATTGGCAATTTCCCCCGCGCGTTCTGTTTGGTGGTTGGCACTCCCGTCCATATGGCGTGGTCATATGTAATACACCGAGGGATGGGGCTAGGCCCCGGACCTTTCCCCACCGTTTTAAACCATAATACAATGTTAAATACAAAATATGCCATTTACATAACAAGACCTAACCATAGAGCGAGCGGTTAGCCCGACTCGGTCAGTTCACAACCGGAGGGAAAGTCACCGGTTCGACCTCCGTGTATGCCAACCAAAATTTTAACATAACCAACAACCAATAATGGGGTGCCATGTGGCAACCCTTGACTGGGCCACGTGGCACCCTTACCAACCAATCGAACCATGACATGTGTCGCTTGCTAATTGGCCCACGTGTCAACCACGTCAACCTTGCCACGCCATCGCCGTACTGCCACGTCGACATGCTACGTCAGCCCTGCCGTACGCTCTGTCAGCCTGCCACGTCAGCTGCTGATGTCACCCTGCCACGTGTCACCCTTTCAGTGGTGACATGTGTCACCTCAGGATTAGTCCAACTATATGCCCATTCGTCCAAAACTGCATGCCACGTGTCACTCCCTGGAGCCGCCACATGTCTCTGTACGGACCTGCCATGTGTCGCATTTTGGAACCACCACGTTAGTTGTACGGACCTGCCACATCAGATGTACAGACATGACACGTGGACTGTACGGACTGTACAGTCATCCTCCTTTTTTGCCTGTTTGACTTTTTGGACAGAACGTGATATCTTCTCCATACGGAGCCCGTTTGAAAAAGTAAATATACCATCGGAATCAGGAAGACGAGACGGATGCAATGGCACATGTTTCATCGCATTCTGATCACTTTCAGTTTTGAGTATTTTTCAAGCCCTATCAGGCTTCTGGATCCAATTCTGGATCACACCTCCCCACAAAAAGACCTTTTGGTCCCCAAAAGGTTACTGACCAGTCAACAAGCTCGGGATAGGCCACCCGGCTTTCTCTCTGTCTCTGAACTCTGTCCTGTGCACCTGTCTCATCAAGATCAACTGTAACACCATCATGACAACTGACAGTATATTGTTAGTCATTTGAACCCTGTTACATATTACTAAAGCCACTATCATCCATGTAGAAAACATTGCTAATGACAGCATCAAAAAGATGACTGCAAATGAACTGATATACTTGAAGTATCTGCACGACATGAACTTATCTTGAAGCAACTTATGATTGATTTTCCATTCAACAACCATATCTTGTTCTTGATTAAGATCAATTACTTCATTTGAAACAATTAGTGGTTTGTTGCTTACTTGTACTGCCTTCGTTAACTGTTCCATTGTTTGAAGTGTTTTACTTGCTTTAACACGATGAGCATGAACAACAAAATCATGACCTTCTTTAGTGAATTGATATTGATTCTTTGTTATGTAGAATATTGCCTTACGATCATACAAGTACGAACTACCTAAGACCATTCCACATTCTTTTAACAACACAACATCACAAGTTACTTCATCCACATACTTATCTGAAATTGCAAATTTGATTGTGCACTGCTTTGTTATGTGCATCTGATGATGATTGTTTATCCATTTAAGTGTGT
>ML789608.1:166926-184619 GCA_009831015.1 Picea engelmannii | reverse complement strand
TCAATGGCCTCAAACAGGCCTGGTTTATATACTCTTGAAGTTGGTTTCTCAGCTCCAACTTCCTCCAAGAATCTGGCCTCCAAAAATGCCCAATATCCCCCAAAAATGGAAGGAATCTGCTAATAATAGGCATAATATTAATTAAAAAACCCACTTTGTACTATATTATTGGGCATATCCCCTTTTGTCCATACGCGCACCCTTTTTTGTGGTCGTATGGGCTATTTTTGGCTAAGAACGAGCCCATAGGCTACGTGCTAGCCCCCCATGTCTCGCTCCAGCCCTAGTCTCGTGGCAATAGCATGTGGCCCCGTGGCTAACTGTCTAACCGTGCCCAAAATAGGGATAGGCCCCCGATTTATTGGAACAGTCATGTGACCATTGGCAACTTCCCCCGCGCGTTCCTTTTGGTGGTTGGCGCTCCCATCCATATGGCATGGTCATATGTAATACACTAAGGGCTGGGGCTAGACCCCTGCCCTTTCCCCGCTGTTTTAAACCATAATACAATGTTAAATACAAAATATGTCATTTACATAACAAGACCTAACCATAGAGCGAGCGGTTAGCCCGACTCGGTCAGTTCACAACCGGAGGGAAAGTCACGGGTTCGACCCCCGTGCATGCCAACCAAAATTTTAACATAACCAACAACCAATAATGGGGTGCCATGTGGCAGCCCTTGACTGGGCCACGTGGCACCCTTACCAACCAATCGAACCATGGCATGTGTCACTTGTTGATTGGCCCATGTGCCAGCCACGTCAACCTTGCCACGCCATCACCGTACTACCACGTCGACATGCTATGTCAGCCCTGCCGTATGCTCTGTCAGCCTGCCACGTCAGCTGCTGATGTCACCCTGCCACGTGTCACCCTTTCAGTGGTGACACGTGTCACCTCAGGATTAGTCCAACTGTATGCCCATTCATCCAAAACGGCATGCCACGTGTCACTCCCTGGAGCCGCCATGTGTCTCTGTACGAACCTGCCACGTGTCGCATTCTGGAACCACCACGTCAATTGTACGAACCTGCCATGTCAGTTGTACGGACATGACACGTGGACTGTACGGACTGTACAGTCATCCTCCTTTTTTGCCTGTTTGACTTTTCGGACAGAACGCGATATCTTCTCCATACAGAGCCCGTTTGACAAAGTAAATATACCACCAGAATCAAGAAGATGAGACGGACGCAATGGAACAGGTTTCGTCACATTCCGAGCACTTTCATTTTTGAGCATTTTTCAAGCCCTATCAGGCTTCTGGATCCAATTCTAGATCAATGAGGTAATTCAAGATTGAACAGTATATACAATTATTATCACCCTTACTTTATTTGTGTAAGCACCTAGAGGAGGCATGGCACCTAGGACTCGTGTTGTAATTTTGACAAATTACCGTAGTAAAAATAGGAAAATAAAAAATTATATACGAAAAATCAAAACTAATAAATAAAATAATAAAAATGTTCCTCAATCCACGTGAAAAGGAAAAATTAATAACAAAAGTCAAAATATTCCCCAAAATGGAAATATAACCCAAATTTTTCATTACACAAAAAACATAAAATTCCCAAAATTAAAAATTAAAATTGTGTGGCAATTCAAACCCTATCGGGCTTCGGGATGGTAATATGCACATGAAACATTTTAGATAATCCTTTCTGGTGGGTGCATGTTCTGATAGGATATCAGGGTCCCATGGTAAAATCACAAGTAAAACCTTATGGTGGATCCATCCTGATGGGTTCATTCCAATGGGTCCATTCTGATAGTGATGGATTTGATGAGTTAATTCACCCCAAAAAATATTAAAATAATACCAACCTCGATGGGCCTAAGTCCTTATGGGAAATATTAATATAATAAAGATAAGGTGGTGATCGGGAATGAGGTTATCAAATAGAAAAGGGGAGGCATGTTCTGACAGTAGATCCTGATAGATTAATCATGATGGAAGACTTTCTGATGGAGTGTAATTCTGATGAGCTATTAATTCCCTATCCTAGTAGGCTAAGTTTTGAGATATTAATAAAAATATTCAAATATTTCCTAAAGGTGTTCGGGAGGAGGGGATTCTCGAAAAAGTAGGCAAGTTGTCCTAATGGTAATTCCCGATGGGAATTTGCCATGAAGAATGAATATGAAACCCAATAGAAAGAAGTATGGGAAGAATTCTAATGAAATATAAAGTTCAAGACCAATGGAGTGGAGGGGAAAATCAGAAAATTAAAATTAAATAAATAAATCAAAATTTATACATATACATATAAAATAGAAAACTAATAAATAAAATGCAATAGGAAACAAATCCTCATAAAATACAATGGGGTCCTTATGAAAAAATAGAAGCAATAAAATTAAGTTAAAATAAAATTAGGAAAAATAAGTACAAAAATAAATAGAAATTAACTATTTACATATATGTATAAAAGATGAAAAGGTCAAATTGTATATGTTTTTACAAGGATATGGAAAAAGAATAAGAATGTGCATATAAAACTATAAATTAGGGTTTTAGGAAAAATGCACCATGTAAAAATAGTCTACCCATGTAAAACTTATTTTACTCATGCAAAACAAATTTTAGCCATGTAAAACTATTTTTTAAAGTAAACTTGATTTTTCCCATCTAAAAATAAATACCAAGGGTAATTTTGGGGAAAACTATAGGCAATAAAAACTATGGGAAATTTGTAAAAACCATGTGCAATCAAAACCATATGTTTTTGCAAAACCAAGGGAAAAATACAAATGAAAATAAATAAATACATAAAAGAAATTAAAAAAATAATAAGAAGAAGAAGAAATAAATAAACAAAATTAGAAATGAAATAAAACTATACAAATTGTATACAAAAACTAGGAAAATGAGGCAAAGTTACACAGGAGTCAGGGTTCCATCCAAGTCAAGTTTCCACACTTAGGGACCAAAAATAGAAGCATGGTGTATCAGGTAGGTAATCGGGTGTCAAGTCAGGTAGGTATGTCATATGGATATCATGATCGTTCAAATTCAGATGCGACAAATGGAAAGCGACCAGGGGGGGGGGGGAAGATGACATGGCATGTGACACATTAACATCACAAATAGTGACTCATATGATAAAAGGAGATCGGCACTAGTTGGGTGCATGATACATGTCAATCCGGTCAAGTTGAACATCTCGGAGGGCATACCTGATAAGATTGAAAGGAGATGGAATTTGATAAGATCGGGGAATAGGTTCCCACGTGAGACCACAATGCATGAAACTGGTTATGACAAGTGGCTAGCAAACATTGGGTGACGATACGACAAGGTTCCACATCCAAGAAGCTCAATAGATCTTGGGCCTAGGTTTTCAAAGAGAGGGGAGTCCAAAATAACAACACAATAGAGATCCATTCAAAGAATCTCNGGTTATGACAAGTGGCTAGCAAACATTGGGTGACGATACGACAAGGTTCCACATCCAAGAAGCTCAATAGATCTTGGGCCTAGGTTTTCAAAGAGAGGGGAGTCCAAAATAACAACACAATAGAGATCCATTCAAAGAATCTCACACATTTTAGACCTCGGGAGTATCACAAGGGACTTCACTTGGCCTTATCGATGAGAAAAACCCGATGAGGGGAGCCTAATATGATTTGAGGCTTCAGACTAGTATTAAGACAATTCACACTCATCACTCCCAATGGGGATTTCTGGTCAATTAAATCCGATGAGCTCGCTAGATAGGACTATAGGATAGGTGGATCTTATAGCCTTGCAAGATTTGTAACTTGGGGAAACTGTAAGAAAAGGTGAATTTTCTTCCTTATGAGGGAGATCCTAATATGGATCAAGGTTTCTAATAAGAATCAAGGTTTTGGCCTCATCAATGAAATGGTGATAAAAAAAAATCTAGTTGAGGTTTGGGCAAGACAAGGCTTAGTTCATATTGTTAACTATTGGCTTCAAATCATAAACAAGATCTGCATAGAGAGAATTATAGGCAAGAGGAAGAAGATCAAGGGATTCCCCCACATGCATTTCAAGGATATATTAATCATGTAAAGGAAGTGACCATGCGAACATGTTCCCGCAACCACATAAAAGATGAAATCAGTTATGCAAGGAAGAAGACACTTGTCATTAGGCCATAAATAATACATTATTTTCCTTCAACAAACTTATGAGTGATTGTTGGGTTTTTTCAAAGATAATCATCCATGATCTCAAATGGTGTAGATAAGTGTCATGAAAGTTGCATGTGCCAAGTCTCAAACTCAAAAGAAGTATTAGTGATCTTGTGATTCTATTCAAGAGTTCAGAACTAAAGAGTATGATCAAGACATTAAGCACAACATGAAAGCAACAGGATGTAGAATGCATATGTGTTATTTCTTTAAGTTATCCATTTAGCAAGTCCTAAAAATAACACACATTCAAGACTTTAAATATAACATCAAACTCTTGATCCATATAGGATCATCAAATACTTTGGAATCTACAAAATGTACTGAAGATAACTTGTCAATTTCATCATACAAATATCAATGAAACATCATAATTCAAGAAGCATCATGAAGACATTTGAAAGCATAAAATCAAAAGGATTAACAAACCTCCATAAATAAAATCATCAATGAAGATCAAACACCCAACTCTCTCAAGGTAGGTAAAGAATTGACATTAAGCTCAAGCAGTAGATTATTAGGAATTAGAGTTCAAATTTTAGTAGGGGGGGCCTTTTCTTTCACTTGTGAAAGAAAAAGTAAAGGGGGGGGGTTTACGATCACAATAAGGCATTCTACTTTAAAGATTCAATATATCCATTCACATATTAGTTGAGTGCTTCACTCTGTCAACCTTTCTCTCCTCCTTTTTGTACCTAAAGGTTAATTTGATTCATTAATTTCTTTATGGTTTTCATTTTCCTTCTCTAGTTGTTATTTTCCTCGATGTATCAAAGTTGTTCCCCCTTTTCTCTTATTCTTCAATCCCTTATGATTCTCATGTTGGGAACTCATCATTGGAGAGTTATAGATTTTCTTTGTTACGATATGGTTTCTCAATATGGGTACTCTACTAATTTTTTATTGTAAGTATAGTTGTGTCCATTTAATCTACTTTCCACCTTGAGTGATTCTAGACAACATGTATAACCACTCAACCACACAATATCGTACTCAGACATGAAAATTCAATTAAGTTGTTGGAAATGGAACCTCTGATGTTTTCACTTGAGCTCCTTCATGGTGTATAATGGAATTTTTTATTTTATACATGTCCATATATCTATCTCGCCTCTCAAGAAAACTAGGTATGTTTTGGCTTGTTCTTCAAACATCTTCTAACTTCAAAGATCCTTTCCCAACAAAATTTTGAGTGCCTATCTTATTTTTTTGTTGCGATGAAAATCAATAACCTTTATTGTAGCTTTCACATCATCAATTCTTGTAGATCATATTCTTTTTTTTTTGTATTGCATGCACCAAGTCTAGTATTATTGTTGTGTTGTAAATCCCTTCACCAAGGCTTCAGAGTCAAACAATAAATTTTGTAATCTAAGTGAATTTTTTTCTATTAATAAATGATCTATTATGAACATATGAAATAAAATAAAAAATTATTTGTATTTGTTTGAAAGTGAATTTCTGATGAATCATTTATGGTACAATCTAAACTATTTTTATCTCAAATTTTAAATTTTGATATACAACATGATTTTGATTTAGAGACTCATAAATTAACAAATTGACCATATATAATTAGGGATAAGAAGAATAGTAAAATGCCTTTCACTCTAGTTTCTTATGTCCCTTGATGCTAAGTTGTCTCCAATTTATCTCATTTCCTTGTCAACTTCCCAATATATATTTTTTTCCTCCTAGCCAGCTAGGAATAACCTTACCAACTCTCTAGCTCTAGGAAAACTTGGTGGGTTTCCTAGACCTCTGTGCAAAGTACTAAAACCATATTGGAGATATTACACACTCACCTATGTAATTATTTTCCTAAGGTTGATAGTATAATGTTGAGGGTGCTTCCATAGATGAGAATATTCTTTCATGATAATATTCCCATACAAATTAGGGAACCTCCTACAAAATAGGGAACCTTCCCTCTTTCGTTCAGAGTCAGTTACACCTCAATTAGACTATTGGAGGACACTTGTGCATGGAAACCTCAATTTTAACACCTACAATTGCATGTTCACCTTAATTTATTCACCATAAGGGTGCATATCACATGCAAGGAGCCAAGAGGGAACATATCATGTCGATGCATTAGTTTCTCTCACCTCAACATGTGAGACTCATTTAACTAATGATTGCATGGACCAATTAACTAGGACTAGGTGGAAGATTACTTCGGCTTCTGTCGATGATTATATAGATCTCTCTAGATCACTACTATGGCACATTTAGTTATCCATGTAGATTATATCATGTGTATTATTCATTTTACTCATTCATTTAATACAATTCTTTCTTTCTCTCAAGCTTGTATCTCTTTCTATTTTCTCTCTCGCAAGCTTTGTGTGATTTTTCTGCTAGCCAGGTTCTTTTTGACAAGTTTCCACAAAACTTCACAAACCACATCCCACCAGTATATCCTAGAATCCTAGTAAAAAGCATAATCTCAATTAAAATCGTAGTCCAATTCTCACACAATATTCCCTGATTCAATGGTTTTTCCTCCCTCCCAAAACCATAATATTTCTCTTCCCCTATTGTAACCCCAAACCTCTCCAAAATTCCTCCCCTTGTTTCCTTCCTCCGCCACCTTTCCCCTCGGTAATATCAACTCCATCATAAAAAATATCCCTCCCTCTCATCATATTTGACATGCTATATAGATTTGATAAAAATCATACAAATCACACCATACTCCATTAAATATAATCAACACATATTTTTCATACAATGTATATACTTTGAATCTTTAATTAAATCAAACAACTTAATAATAACACTAAATCAAATTAAATCAATCATTTTAGTAAATAACATTAAATCTAAATCAATCAATTATACTCGGGCATTACAAACCCATGACAAACAACAATAACATTAATTTTAATGCATCATAATAATACAAGCATACACACACAAGGCATGTATGCATTGCTAAAACATACATATATTGTGTGTATTGATGACAACAACCATTACATCTAATGCATAATTATTGTATGTTCTTAATCAAGTTGATAGTGTAATACACCCCATAATGAATTAATCAATCATTTATACTAACATAATAATACTAATTCATCAATCACAATATTTAAAAACGAATGAACTATTCACCTAGATCATCATACTTGATCTAAGAATTTAATACAATAAGAAAGGAAATAAGTTGAGCAGTAAATTTACACGACTAAAACGCAACAACACTCTCAAATACTTTGAATCACCCTTCATCCATAACTTACTTCCATCTTCCAGATCATATCCTTCATATACTATGCTATACTAGAGAATCAACTGTATTGACCTAACTCTAGATAGAACCTGTAAGTGAAAGTTTCAACTACCTTAACAAAGCTTCCCCAATAGGAAACTAGAAGCTACCATCGCATATCTATGGAATCATGGATTAAAAAATCCCTCCCACAACTCTAGGTTCCAAAGGATCAATACTGAGCAATACCTCCATCCCTCCTAATATAACTAGGCTCAACACCCTATCATGGATCATACCATGGGATTGTGTTATATGGCATTGGTCATCAAATCTTCAATTTCGATAGTTGTTCCACCTAAAAAACTTTCACTTGACCAAATATCATATAAATACATTTGAAACAATATAAAATAATATAATTATGCTTCCTATCATACCATTTATCATTGGATATACATGAAATCGACCACTTAATATCACACTTCTCTGGCTATCACATAGCCCATTCATCATGTAGGTTAGTTTACAACACAAGATCATGGATAACCATAAAATATTGGCATGTGATTGCTACATTACTCATTGATGAACCATGTAATTCATCTAGTTCATCCATCACATAGTACTAATTGCATTTAAAACTTATCATTAAGACCAATATCCACGTACTGAAATCCTTTAATTGAAACTTGCATGCTAGAAGTAAATCACATAACATCCATCATTAATCACATAAAATAATTATCCATAGTAGTCACATATATTTAGGTACACATGTCCATATATATTGAAGTGATGATATTTAATAGTGTTACATAGATAATAAGAAAGAAAATACAATTAGGTCATAATGTAAATTTAGTTGTCTAGGTCAAAATGGGGCATTACATATATTTATCATTTAGGAAACTTCTTCCTAAAGTTATGGTAAAAACAATGTGGGATGATCTTGACATATGGTGTTTGGATCCTCCCAAGTAGCATATCCTAGGCTATACTTGTCCCACTGGACCTTAACCTAGTCCACTAAGTGGTTTCTAAGTTTTCAGATCCTACGGTCCAATATGCATAATTGTTTGACCATAATGGTTCCCACATCTGAGAACTACAATACCTTCCAATTCAATTTGTGAGATTCATCAACAAAATAATTTCATAATACAGATAGATGAAAAACATAATGAATTTTATGCAAGTCGGATGATAGTACAAGATGATAGGAAACTGGTCCAATTCTTTCTTGAATTTTAAATGGCCCTATAAATTGTAGTGGCAACTTTGTCCCCCTTCTAAACTAAATGGTGCTCTTATTAGGCCTGATATGAATAAAAACCTAATCTCTTGCCTCATAAATTTGGTTAATATATGTGCATCATTATAATTCTTATGCATATCCTATGCCTCCTTTAACCATTTTATAATATGAATCACCTAATCATCCATTTGTTGAATCAATTCAAGTCCTATTGTCACTTGGACCTCTAACCTTTCCCAACTCATTGGTGTCCTACATGACCTTTCGTTCAAAGATTGATAAGGAGGAGTCTTGATTGATCTATGGAATTTTTTGTTGTAAGAAAACTCCACCAAGGCTAGGTACTTCTCCCAATGGGTTTGGTTATCCATAACATACATCCTAAGCATGTCTTCCATAACTTGATTCACTCTTTATGTCTACCCATCCATTTCAAGATGATATGTTGTGTTGAATTTCAACTGAGTCCCCAATGTTGACTACAAACTTGTCCAAAATATCTATGTAAAATGAGAATCTCTATTTGAAATACTCTTCTTGGGAAACCCATGTAGACAAATAACTTCACTTATAAACACGTGATCCACATAAGTAACATCATAAGTGTCTCTGACTAGAATTAAATGTGCACTTTTGGTTAGCTTGTCAACTATGACCAAAATGGCATTGTGACTTTGTGACGTGAGTGGAAATTCCACAATGAAATCCATGGAAATGACTTCCCATTTGGACATAGGAAATTCATTTGGTTGTAGGAGTCCTTTTGGGTGGTGATGATTATCCTTTACCTATTGGCACTCAAAAAATTTAGCGACAAATTGAACTACATTATATTTCATTCCTATATTAAATAAAAACTTATTCATGTTAATAAACATCTTCTTCACACCAGGATGCGCATAGTAAAGTTCTCTATGGGATTCCTTGAGGGAAGTGAATCTATTATCTACTTCCTCGAGGATATACATCCTTCCTTGAAATATCAACAATCCATCCACTTCAAGGGTATATCCTTCAAACTTTCATTCTAACAACCTCCCATTATGGAGGGATGAAGTAACCTTCAAATACAAACTACCTCCAAGAAGTTTTACTAACACTCGCTCCCTCAAATTGACCTTTAATGGAACCAAGGAGATGATCCATGGCCTTATTTTCAAGGCATCAACCATCGCATTCTCCTTTCCATCGATGTAAAAAACTCCAAAATCATACTCACTCGTGAATTGGCTCCATAGCCTCTACCCGGCATTCAATTCTATTTGATCGAGGATATGATTCAATATTTCATTATTTATTTTTAGCTCAAAGATTCACATGATAAGATAATGCATTCAATTGTTTAGAGCTATTATCATGACTACAAAATATAAATCATGAATAACATAGATTTCCTCATGTTTCTTCAACTTCCTATATGCCTACACTATCACTTCCCCATATTGCAATACCGTAGTTCCCAACCCTTGCTTCAAGGAATCCATGTAGACTACGAAATATTTATCCATATCAGAAACTCATAGGATCAGTGCACTAGTTAGTAATATCTTAAGCTCGATGAATGCAGTGTCACATTTGTTGTTCCATTCATACATGATTCCCTCGCACTATAGGAAAGTGATGGATTTCGCAATCTTTGAGAAACCTTCCACAAATATTTGATAATATCTGTTAGCACAAACATATGCAGTGAGAAAAGTAACTCAAAAGTGTTGTGAACCCTAGTTCTGGAAAGTGGCACTACCAAAATTTTTGTTTGAAGCAGTCAACCAAATCCTTTGTTTGCATAGGAAACATCCAAACGCAGCATTCAGAGCAGTCCATTTCGGGCTTGAAATACAAGCAATTAGGCAGGTTCAATTTTCAATGGTGGAGATCCCATGTATCGTTCAGATTAGCGGCTCTCATGTATTTGGAGCTTCAAAGTCACGCAAGGATTAACGACCAAACGGAAGCCCCGAAGTGTCGAAGTCCCGAAGTAACGAGAGATTGCCACGTCAACCGAGAGAAATTCACTTCGAGATATATTCATGTCTCGCGTTCAAAAGCTCCTGAAGCCCAAAGTGTCGAAGTAATGAGAGAGTGCCACGTCAACCAGGAGAAAGTTACTTCGGGATATTACCATGCTCTACATCCCGAACTCTCAAAGCCCAAAGGTTCGAAGTGATGAGATATTTCCACGTCAACTTAGAGAAAGTCACTTCGGGAGATATTCATGCCCCGCGTTCAAAATATCTCGAAGCCTGAAGTCCGAAAGTAATGAGAGACTGCCACGTCAACCGGGAGAAATTCACTTTGGGAGATATTCATGCCCGCATTCAAAATATCTCAAAGCCCCAAAGTGTCTAAGTTCAAAGCACCGAAGTAACGAGAGTCTGCCACGTCAACCAGGAGAAAGTTACTTCAGGATATTTTCATCCAAACATCCCAAAGTCCCAAAGAGTCGAAGTCCCAAAGTGACATTAGGCTGACACGTCGCTTTAGGCCCTACCACTCCACGGGTGTTTTTTAATTCAACACATGGTGCCCATCCATCAGTAGCTATGACAGCACAATGACATCAGGCCACCATGTCAGAATCGGGAGATCATCCTCCAGGAGATATTCTTGCTCAGCATTCAAAGCCCCCAAACGCCAAAATTGGCTCCATCTCTAAACATGGTTAAAAGGATTCTGGGGTTGGCAAATGGATAAATTTTAGTGGGGGCGCTAAAATAGCAGGGTTACCCAGATTGCAGATTGCAACAAATCAACGGCAACACTTCATTGTGGGGATGGAACATGCTCAAACAATAAAATTCTAGAGTGGTCCTGCAATCAAAACCATGGTATAGCGGAAGAGGTGCGTGGTAGTTGGTGGTGAATTATGGGGGTTGGAGCAATGTGGACCCATACTACCCTTGACAAATTCTGCAATCACGTGTTGATGTAGGGTCCATCCGAGAGTATAACACCTTGTTTCCCCCAATTTGTAATTAATCATAAAATAGGAATTTCCATGCTAATGCATGAGGAAAATGTAAATGTATTATTGTTTGAGTTGCCAATAACTGACTGTGGGGGTGGATCCTTGAAAGTACTGACCATGATATCACTAGAGGAAGAATGTGAAAACTATAAGAGAGGGTTCATATATCAAATAACCCCAAATCTCCCTAAGGATGACAAACCTCCTTCAAATCCCAAGGAAAGAAAATCATTTAATGAAGAAAGGACCGATGGTTGAATCACCAACCACCACCATGAATGGAAACATGGGTTGTCAGTTCGAAGTACCACAGGGACCTATAGACCTGAGCTTCCTTCTAATAGAAGGAACAAGATAGGTCAGCAAAAAAACCTCCCAAGGTAAGAGGGGGCAGACACACGGGAGAGAGGACACGAGAAGAGATGGGGAGATGCGCAGAGATCTCCAGTGAGTCACGAAATAAAGGCCGTGAGCTTGATGCTGAAGATCATCTAAGAAACCTCATCGAGGCCACAAGAAAGTGAGAAATCTCTGAGTTGCAGAAAACAGGACCCGAACAGAAACTGAAAACAGAGAGAGAACCCTCGAGAAGAGTGAGAGTTCCCTGGTGATATCATGGCTTGGCACGGGGGTGGCTAGAGTGATAATAGTGAATGCCTCTGAGCCTATGGTTGGGTGGAATTATGAACACCCACAGTCAGTTGGTTGGTGGCAACCTGTAATAGATAAATGATTTTTTACTATGTGTAATTTAGTTGTAATTGGGCATGAATTTGGTTATACTGGTTATGTTTCATGAATTGTGCTTGATTTTCTAAATGGATATATTGTGTCTCTTTCCTTACTGCTTGGTTGTATATTTAGGCCAGTAAGATATTATATGGATAGGACATGATGGATATTCGTAAATTCTTGTGTCCTGAGGCTGCTTGAGTTAGAGCCACTAACGGTGAGATCATCGACCTTAGGCATAGTCTCATGTACACATGCCAACCTTCCTAGTTGTCTAGATTCCCTTGGAGGATGAACTATGTTAAGCTCAGGAGAGGTAGTGTAGTTATTCACCGGCTCCCTGCAAGGAAAGTAGAGGTTGAGACTCACCCAAGTCCTAGACTTGATGAATGAGCGCAAGGGGTGCACAGAAGACTCTTCTAAGAGTCAAGCCCAGGAGAAAGAGCGCAAAGCTCTTAATTCCTTCATAGCTGAGAAATATCAGGAGGGAAAACACTTTTCGTAAAGTGCTAGCAAGACCCAACAACCGTCTTGCAGTAGAATATCGAAGGCTGAGACCTTTGAAGCATTGAAATCTTCCAAGGAAAAAGGAAGAAAGCGTGAGCTCGGGGAGGAGCTACAATTACCGTCAGATCTCGCGTGGATAGTCGATAACCATCGGATCCAAGAGAAGTTGTAAAAGTTTTAACCCTTGCATATGCAAAGGTGAGGACTTGTCAAAGTCCCGAAAAGATCTGGACCGTCCATTTCAGAGGACATGTGGTAGAGATCTGAACCCATTGGAGTTTCGGATACCAGAAGGTTGAAGGACTAGAATCGTGGAGTCTCTGCATCGCGAACTCTCGGTTCTTGAAATCTCGATACAAGAGAGGAGCCATCAGATTTCGGTATTTTAGCTATTCAGAGTTTGGAACATAGAGAAGACTATGGTCTCAGTATCGAGAGTTTCAAACTCCCGGTACATGAAACAGCGAAAGCATCAGGACCGTCCATTCCAGAGGACATGTGGCAGAGATCCGAACCCATCGTGGTTTCGGATACCGGGAGGTTGAATCACCAAGAGTTTGGTCGCAGAAGATTCACAAAATCACAAATCTTGAAGTCCCGAAAGGTGCACGCAGTTGAGGTTTTAGGGAAATCCCCGAAAGGAGATTTCGGTAATTCGGCTACTAGGAAAACAAGAGGTAATAGTTCAGAACTCTTGACGCATAAAACCTCAAAAGGATCTGAGCCGTTGGATCAAGAGAGACTTTGAGCCATTGATCTCACTCAGGAGAAGGAGAAATGGAATTTTAGGATTCGTCACTTCGGTACTTCGGATACCGGGAGTACGAGAGGACAAGGAATTGGAGAAATAGGATTCACAAAGTCCCAAAACATGAAATCCCGAAAGTGTTTGGAGGAGTAGTGTCAGGTCATGGAATAGGGACAGGTTTCGGCATACCGGGGTTCGATATTTTGGAAGTTTCGAGGACAAGGAATCGGGGCGCTTTGCATTGAAACTCCCAAAGTCGCGAAACGCGACGTATTGTTGGAGTGGGTGTGTGAAATCGTGGATAAGTATTGTTTGTAATGGAATCATGAAATCATGAATTTTGAAACCCCAAAAGGATGTGGGTTGTCGATCCAGTTGGATCATAGCCATTGGTTCAAGAGGGACATGGACCGTTGATCTCTCAGCAGAGATATTTTGGTATTTCGGCTACTAGGGTTATAAAGAGTAAGAGAGTCAAGACTCTTGATCCATGAAATCTTGAAAGGATCCAAACCGTCGGATCAGGGGAGGCTTACATTTGTTGATCTCTCTTTGGAGGGGAACTTCAGAGATTTCAGAGTTTCGGGGATTTGAAAGGGAGAGGAAGAGACATTGCATCGCGATTCCCCGAATCGTGAAAATCCGGTAAGTTCTTTATCGATTAAACATGTGGTCACAGAATAGGGTCATGTGGACAAGACCCAAGCGAGGAGCTTGTCACTCACCAGCCCTTTCGGGGTTTGGCATTTCTGCATTTCGGGGTTTGAAGAGTCGAAAGACTTGACTCTCTTGCATCGCTGAGTCGCAAAATGCGAAATGCGCCTCTTGGCTTGGCCTGTGGTCATAACCAATGATCACATGGAGGTGGATAAGGGAAGAGCTAGCCTGCGCTAGGCCCCCATAGGAATTCGGGGATTCTATCCCTTGAGGAAAGGGGAAAAAGTTTATTATGCCATAGTGGGTATGTGACAGAGAGCAGCGTTGGCAACAAAAGTAGGGTGTTCCCAGATCATGGGCTGCGACAAGATCGACGGMCATACTTCATTGTGGGGACAAAAAGTGCTCGAATGTTAAAATATTATAGCAGTCTTGTTGGCACAGGGGCAAACCTAGGGTTCAACACTTAACAGCGCACCAACAAAACCTCGACTACCGGCCCTTTTSGCAACACCTACAAAGCAGGCAAAGTCTCACCTGAGGTAGAAGTAGGGGGGGTTACAGGACACAGGTGTCTGTAACCAGGCTGGGGCACGAATCTTTGATAAGATAACTTTGCAGAGTATTATGTTAATGCTTAGGAAGTGAAMATGCATTAGTTTATTAACCTCATTAACAYCGCAGAGCATAATCAAATACAGATAAGTGTAGTAACAATAAGTGATTATGCACCCTRAGAACTTAGCACTGTGAGTTAATTCTAGAATTCATTTACCATTTAACATARCTAAAGTACTTAAGCAACAAAATATATATTAATTACACATCATAATCAAATCACTAATCAAATGCATAACACAAATGACACTGCACAAAGAAAACCATGAGACACCAGATATACGTGGTTCACCCCAGGGTGGGGCTACGTCCACAAACCACTTTGCCTCTTTATTATTCTCCAAAATCTTACATCCAGTCACTCATGTGCACTAAGCCACAGATTCAAACTTCACACAAGACAGGAGATCTGTGCACTAAGCACTAGATCCTCCTTCTTAAGCTTCCTAAAATAAGTCAAATGCACAGAGCCAAAATCTCTTATCACGACACTTAGCACCTTCTACAAAATCACAGTCGAGCATAAATCCTCAACCACACACATTCCTTCTCTCACAGCACTACTTACTTATACAATACATTCCTCTTATTTATACTTTACAAAATATTACAATAAGTCCTAAACATGGGAAAACCCATGGGTCGACATCCCATAAACCCATTACAAAACCCTAGAGCAACCCTTATTGGGTCCACATAACCCTCAAAATAGGTGATATCCGCGATCTCATCTCTGCCTGGGCGCTCCTACTTCGACCAGTGTGTCAAAGTCCAAAAGTGGGGAAAAACCTCCAAAGTTGGCCAAAGTTTCCCCAAAACTTGGTCGAGGGCCAACAGGCCCCCAACACTCACCTGTGACTCGTCTCAAGTCACTTAGGTCAGAACAATGTTGCTTCAAAATCCTTGAGCTTAACTCAAGTTTCCTCGACTTGCTTCCTCGCCTGAGCCTCCTGCTTAGGGAGCTCCTAGGTTGTCTGCACTGTAATAGGCCCTTCCAGGCATTGTTCTACTGTTGCAACTACTTGATATAACTGTGAACCTTGGCCATCGATCTCCTCATACAACTTGCAAGCTTCATCTTGCACAGGTTGTAAATTTTGTGTTAATTCTATCACCTTAACCTAGAGGGCAGTGATCTATTTTTGTACTGTGTGTTTCTCCTGGGATCTCTTCATCCTTTCCACTATTGTGAGTAGCTTCATCTGCACCTACAATGAAAATTCTTTTTGTTGCGCCTCCTGTAATTGAACTTCTATCTTCTTTAACTTTGGATCCTTAGTGAGGCATTCATACGTCTAGGCGCTTCTGTCACTCAACTGTTTACATGCCAAGGCGAGGGATTTTATACTTGCTACTATGTTTTTGGCAGACTCCTCCCTCTATTCACGCACCTCCTATGGGGTGTTCATCATTTTTTAGGTCTCCATTTCATCTATCCTAGCCTAATACTGTTGGAGGGTCTCTACGAGCTTCGTTACTTGAGCTTCAATAGGCTCTTGCTCCTCTTGTACCAAGCTTGGCACAGTGTGACACGATTTGCTTACTGCTTCTTTGACCACGGCCTGCTCTGTGAGCAGCTACTCTTTTTCGTTCTATAGTTGGGTTTCTCCATATTTTGTTTCCTCCTGAATCTTCACTTGAAGCTCTTCTTTCTCTCTTTCATAAGCAGCTACACTATCCTTCGCTGCTCGTAAATGTACTAGGACTTTGTCTTTCTCTTTTTTCAAGGATTTTGTATCTTTCTCCTTCTCTTCGTGAGCTCTCTGGAATAGAGATTCTATTGCATCAGTAAGCCTTCTTAGTTGGGCAGCTCTTTCAACGGTCATTTTTCTCTGTTCCCTTTTGTATGCCTTCAAACCTACCTCCAATACTTCGACCTATTCTGGAGGTATTCCTTTAAGTTTAACCTCAACATCCAAGTTGGGGCTAGTTGGTAGTGTTGTGGGGCTGAGAAACTTGATGATATACTAGGGGAGGGTGATCCAAAACCCTAGTTCACCCTGTGGAGTAGGTTCATCCCTCAAATCTATGGTATGTGATGAGGAAGGCGCAGACGGTGCAGTAGGCACTACGCAGACCAAGCGAACAGCCTGTTGCACTTCCTTCAACACTCTCTCAATAATTTCATATAAATCCACCTATTTCTCTTTGTAGGCATCCTCCATATCTCCGCAGACCAGACTAATGTTGTCACCAGTGAGAGTGGCTTCCAAATGTGACTTATTGGCACGCATTTTCTTCCTTGCTGACGGTTTCTTCAGAGTAACTTTCCTCTTTTGTGGGGTAACTATCCCAACAGGGGGATATTTAGGTGGTGGTGTGCTAGTAGCTTCACCTCCTCCTTTCTCTTATTCTCCTTCATCTCCTCCTCCCTATCTTTATACTTCTTCTTCTCCTCCTCTTGGTGAGCTAGACTCGTTATCTCGATAGGTTTCCTCTTTTTCCTCTTCGTCGGTCTCTATGTCCTGGACTTCATCCTGCTCTTTTCATTCCTTCTACTTCTTCATCCTATTGGTCTGTCTGACATGTTCAGCTCGTGTAACCATTGGGATTTTTATGGTATCTGTGTTAGATAACTCTGCATTGGTGACAGGTACAAGAAATTAATCTTGCCAATCCTTTATAATCTGTTTTATATCTACATCCGTGAGCTTATAGTATGAATGCAATATTTCATGGTGCTCATCTCTTCATGTGGTGATGTAAATGAAGTGGGGATCAATGTGGAACTTTGTTATGGGTCGGTATTGATGTAGGGTACGAGGTGTCATATGAGGGAATGCTTCAATGGAGACTTTCAACTGCTGATAATATCTATGAAACA
>ML789608.1:120652-137698 GCA_009831015.1 Picea engelmannii | reverse complement strand
ATCAACATGTACCATAAATAAGTGTATCAACCATGCACTAACCTATAATCAACATGTACCACAACAGACTTCTGCAAAGTCCCATATTTTTTAAGACTTATAGTCCCAAGAAAATATTAAAGTAAAGAGGAGTACCACCTCTATAAAAACACAGTGGGATTTACATCCTTTTGAGGTTGTCATTTTGGTCCTAACATATTCAACCATCAAAAGTTTTGGCAACCATACTGAGTACGAACTGAAATTTGGAATCTGGTTTAGCCCTTTTTGAAAAATATATGACTTTTCCCTAAGATGATCAGTCCCACCTTGAAATTGGATTGAATAATCAATGAAACATTTTACATCAGTTATATAATCTAGTAATAATGATAGTCGAGACCCGAGAAGAATTAGAGAGGTCCTGGTAGATCTTAGTCTGTGAAGAAGAAAGAGAAATCCTTTGGAGACAAAGGAGAGATGAGCGACAAGACCAAAGAAACCAAAGGCTACCTAGAACAGCATAAGGACAATGTCAGGATTGAATTTGGATGAATACAAGGGACCCATTACCAAAAGTAAAAGCAAGCAACTTTGTATTCTAAGAAGTAAAAATCATATTCCTGTAACCTCTTCGAATATGGAAAAACGAAATGAACAACCACGAGAAGAACCTCATGAAGAGAGACAAGGAGGTGGAAGAGATGCTGGAAGAAATCATGAAAACCTAAGGTTTGAAAATCGAAGAAGAATAAGACATTCCCCTTTAAATCTTCTAGGTGAGAAACATGATCTCCCTGTTCTCCCTAAGGGTACCTTGAAGGAATTTTCTGGAGACAGTTCAATCGATGCAAAGAGGCACCCCCACTTATTTCTTAATGTTTGTGATTTTTATCGTGTTGAGTATGACGATGTCATGGTAAGGTTATTTCTACAAACCTTATCAGGGAGAGAATATGAATCGTATACGACATTACTAGTAGATCAATTCACTCGTTTAATGAACTCAAAGACATGTTCCTGACTATGTTTTCCCCTCCAATTGCTTATCATACCCTTCTCCCCAATTTCACCCAGATTGGTTTGAGGAAGAATGAGAGAATATGAGATTTTAACGTCAGGTTCAATAAAACCTTGAGTAAGATTCTAGAACATAAAAGACCTAATGACCCGGTCATACTTGGTTTTTATAAGAATGTAATGCCCCCAAATGAAAAATATGCTATCAGAACATCCCATATGGATACCTTGGAGGAAGTAATGACTAAAGACATTGAGATGTAAGAAATTATGACTAAAACAGGTGTCGACCTCGACATTATACTGGTAAAATTACAAAGGCAGTTGGGAGGATTAAATATTGATAATCATGGAGCCTTTAGTTCAATAAAGAACGAATAATTCAAGCCATGACCGACCCAAAATCAAACAATTGAAGGAGGATTTTTCAAGGGAACCATGCCAGATGTGAAGGTAGACCATGTTGCGCCACAAGAAACCAAGCAAGGAATTGAAATTGCACAAATGAATAGAACTATCAATCAAATGCAGAACAAGATAACCAGACTAAGAAGGGGGGTAATTATGTGGCAAATCCAAGAATTCTAGTCTCGGAGCAAAGAAGAAACCCTCCCCAAGAAAACAGAGTAAGGTTTGAAAAAATGGATAATCCACAAAGACCAAGGGTTCCCAGGAAGCCTACTCCCAATGCAGTTGTTATGGATGATGTATATGATGAGAAAATGGTTGATTAAGAGAACTATTATTCACCTGATGAAATTTTTGAAACTGTACAGATGGACAGATGCGAGAAGTCCATGTATATATTTGAAGAAGGTGACAACGACCCCAACTCACAAGAAAATGTCACCTAGACAAGAAGAAATACCTGATGTCAAACTCCACTCAGATGACATACAATGTTGTAGAAGACTTAAGTAAATTATGTATAACTCTGCCTTTTATAGAAGTGGTGAAGATTCCCCAACAAAAGGAAAATATTTTAAGATTATTGGATGATCCGCATGAAAAAGCAGAAGTTGTTGTCACAAGTCTGAAACATAGCCAAAACAAATCAACTACCAAGTTGAGAGGTAAAATTCCCCCCTTTTATATTTCAATTGAAAATCATGATGTTGCACTCCATAGTTGTTTAGTTGATATGGGTGTGACCAATAATATTATACGACTGGTGGTCATGGAGGCATTGGGCATGAGTTGTAATAAATACTATGAGACTGGTGAAAGTATATATGCAATTGATTCCAGACAAGTGCCAGCTTCTGGAGAAATCAAGGAATTTTATGCTTGGATCACAGAGGCTCCCCATATTATCACAGTTTTCAATATCATTGTGGTAGACCTTCCTCCCACATATGGAGTTGTGTTGGAAAGAGATTGGTCATCCATGATCAGAGGATATATAATGAATGATGGAAGTTGCATGATGTTACCAGGTAAAGAAGGAGAAATGATTAAGGTGCCTCGTGAATGATTAAGGTGCCCCATGAATATTACATAGATGTTGGGATTGGAAATTATGTTATCCTGGATATGGAACATGTTGAAATCCTTGAGAAAATTTAAGACATGGAGGATCAAGAGAATCAGTTTGAAGGTTATGGGAGGATTTCATTCAATGGAGATTGTTTAAACTCTGGTAGTGGAGTTGGATTTGTCCTTGTAATTCCAGGTAATATTATTCATCCACATGCTATCAGACTTGAATTTCCATGTAGTAATAATGAGGCAGAATATGAATCTTTGATTCAGGGAATTATTCTTGCACAATAAATGAAGATAGAACATCTAGTTGTGACTGGCGACTCCGAGTTGGTAATTAATCAAGTCACCCAGAGGTATAAAATCAAGAAGGAAAGACTCAAATTATATTTCAAAAGAGTTAACAAATTTATGGAATCTTTCAGCTCTTTCAATATTTCTTTTCTTCCAAGGGACAAGAATCATAAGGAAAATTCATTGGCTTTGGTGGCCTCATTATCAAATCTAGATGATATACAAAGAAAAACATATTTTCAAGTACAAAGAGTATTCCGACCTTCTGTACTTGATAATCTGGAATATTTGCAAGTGTTTGAGATTGATGAAGAGTTGAAAACAATTTTTTTGAATGATGATGATGATGAAGACTATCACATATCTTTTGTCCTGAAATATTGTATTCAATCTGAGTCTTTTTTTATGAAACGTGATCATGCTAAGAGCCTCCTCGAAGAAATTTCACTCCAAAAGGTTCAAGAAATAAGAAAGATCAATATTGAAACTGATAGTTCCCCAAAATATGTCAACTTGGGGGTTGATTTCACCATTGAAGAAGTTAACCAATATGTTGCATTGTTTAAAGAATATATTTATGTGTTCGCATGGACCTATGATGATTTCAAAGCTTATGATAAAACAATATTTCAACATGTCATTCCTTTGAGAGAAGAAGCAAAGTCGATCAAGCAAAAAATAAGGATGATGAACCCCAAATTGAAACCTCTGGTAAAGGTTGAATTGGAGAAATTAAAGAAGGCCTAAATAATATATCCTATTATACATTTTGATTGGCTTTAAAACCCTGTGATAGTAAGAAAGAAGACCGGGGAAATATAGATGTGTGTGGATTTTAGGGATATTAACAAAGAAAGCATAAAGGATAACCATCATCTACCTAACATGGAGTTTCTTCTCCAACAAGTCTCGGGATCAACTTGTATGTCCATGCTAGATGGTTTTTCTGGATACAATCAAATCTTGGTTGTTGAGGAAGACAGAACAAAGATAGCATTCATAACACTTTGGGAGACATATGCATATCCTAGGATTACCTTTGGTTTGAAGAATGTAGGAGCCAAATTTCAAAGGGCCATGGATCATGCCTTCAATGGGTTGATAGGGAAATTCATGGAGGACTATCAATATGACTTTACAGTACATTCAAAAACAATGGGCGATCACATTCATCACTTAAGGAAAGTTTCTGATAAATGCAGATTATATGGTGTTTCACTAAGTCCAAAGAAATGTTTACTTGTTGTAACTCAAGGAAAACTATTGGGTCATATTGTGTGCAAGGAAGGGATTTATATAGATCCAGAAAGAGTTAAATCTATAAATGAACTCAACCCCCCATCATCTAAGAAAGGAGTTTAATTGTTCTTTGGTAAGATCAACTTTGTGCGAAGATTTTTTCCTGATTGTGAAAGTATTGTGAAGCCAATCAATTTATTGTTGAAAAGGGACCAAAGGTTTGAATGGATAGTAGAAACACAAGAAGCCTTCAATAATATCAAAACAACAATCACCACAGCTCCAGTCCTCATTAGCCCATATTTTCAAAGGGTTTCCATCATCTATTCATTCGCTACAGAAACAGTTGTTGCATCTGTTCTTACTCAGAGGAATACCAAAGGTGAAGAACTCCCAATCGGTTTCATGAGAAAAACCCTTCATGATTATGAATTGAGATATTCAGAACTGGAAAATCAAGCCATGGCTCTTGTGAAAGTTGTTATAACCCTAATTTGCACCAGACAAGCTTACCTGGCATCGGGCCATCTCAGATTCCTTATTTTCCAAAACATTGTTGAACAACTCTTCTTAAAAACACTTTTTATAAAGGCCCACGCACCCTGCTCTATTATTGCATGCATGTACATGGAGGATGACCCAAAACAGCCTGCGTGTATCTATAAAAGAACGAAAAAATGAAAGTTTCTGACGGAACACAGATCTTTGGGTGAGTTAATTGAACATTCCAGTCATGCATGGCCAAGGGTTCACCCAAATACCTAGCCTCTTCTAGCCTATAAAAGAAGGGTTAGGGGTCCCATTTGAAAGAGGGGAATCATAGTAAAGAAACTATACCCAATTGCATATTCCCTTTGTCCCAACCCTTTAGCCTTCCTTGTGCAAAGAGAGAGATAGAGCAAATAATTTGGAGGACAGTAGAAGAGAAGCTCAGGACCAGGTTCATGGAGCAGTGGCCAGCTTCATCATTGTAAATTGATTTGTTGAAGTTAATAATAAAGAGATACTTTTCTCATCCCACCATATGAGATTTTTATGATTTATTGTATACTTGTTTATTGAAATCTCTAACCCATTAATCTATAGATCAAATGCATGTGGAGTTTGTTGTTCGTTTTATGTGAATGCAGTTCAGCCTTGGGAGGAGAGATGCAATCAAAAAATGATCAAGCGTAAGGAGGGATCTACATCAAACACCCGTAATAATGTATGCTCATTTAACTATGTATTTGCTCAAGAATAATGTGGATTAGGTCTGGGATGACCGTAGAAAGTAGAGATCTTTAGGTCTTTTCTTCATGCATAATCTAACCCCAAGTGCTAGTCCGTAGAGGGATTTCCCACTCACAATAGAATTGGTGACCATACTGGGGATCTCTAGGGTTTCTGGGAATTTTTTTTATTGGGTATTTTTAAAAACTGGTTGCATTCGTTGTTTTTAAAGTTTCTGCAAAAGTCTGAGCTAACAAAGATTTTGGTCTTCCATACCAGTTATCTCTGTTTCTTTGCTTGACATTTTTTTCTTTTTTTTTTTATTTTTTTCAAGACCCACAAAGGTACACGCTGCCTATATAAGGTCTGCACGCATGTACCCGTGCCCTACCTTCCCACAGCCCGCGTATACACGTTATCTGAGGAAGTGTCAGTCGCGTGTATGATTCCAAAAAAATTATTTTAGAGAGGCAGTCATCCTCTCCCCTGTCAAGAACAATCCTTCTTAGGGGTTTTCTGAAACTCTTTATATTCTTTGTTGTTTGCAGTCTATAACTTAGGTTTCACCTCAGATTGGTTTGTTCTATGAAGTTTTCCTTGAATTGTTTTCATTTTTCTGTTAAAGTAAGTGTCTGAGTCTTCAAGAGATCCTGGTTTTCAGTACCAGTGGTCTCTGCCTGGGCTAGATTGCTTGTCCTTTCATTTGTCTCAGAGTTTCAGAGATACACATGGCCTGTATAAGGCCAGACTGCCTGTACACGCACTCTGACTTTACACATCCCGCGTGCACACGCTTTTTGTTGAACTGTCAGCAGTGTGCTTGGAAAAAAAAAATTGTTTGAAGGTGAGGCAGTCATCCTTTCCTTTGACAAGAGTTACACCTCTCGGGTTTTTTGGGTCTCTGTCATAGCATCTTAGCCTAGGTTTGGACTCTATTATAGCTTCCTTTTTCATTGAAAGATGTCTTGTGCTTCTTAGTTTTTTTAACTTATTTTTGGCCATGAATCGTGCATTCATCAGTTTCTTTTAGAATATTTTGTTATTCCTATTTTGATTGGAAGAAAATATAAAAAAACAAATAGTTTGTTAGATCTCTTTCTTTCCTAGCATTTTCTTTGCATTGTTATTTGAAAAAGAAAAGAAATTAGCATAGTGTTGTGTTTTCTTCTCCTCTTAAAAGCATTTCAAAAAATAATAAGAAATATAATCATTCTTTGCCAGTGTTCATGTAAGTTTCATTATTTTTTCGCAAGAGTCTTAACACCATCAATTGCACTACCATACCCTTTTGAGTAAATCAAGCCAGTAAAAAGAACGCTAATTAAAATCAACTAGACTTTATGTTTTATAGGGTTCATCAACTAGTCTAGACTAGAGCCTTGATTTAGGTTGGAGAGGAAACTCTTCAAGGCTACAAAACATACATAAGAGTCTGTGATAGGGAGTTTCAAAGTCCAATATCGTGAAAGTTATATGGGGCCCCCCTCTAACACAGGGGATAAACACGAGATCGCGTGCGGAAAGGTAGCAGAGATAACCCCTCCAAAGCTGGACCAATCGTAGTGGAGAACACATATAGAGGGCTTGTCTTGGGATTCCATTGATTGCATTTTCCACGAAGCTTCATCGGTCTCGAAACCATTTGATGTCCTCAGTTTTCTTCCAGACCACTTTCCTTCGATACCCTTGATAGGTTTCGGGCTCTATACCCTGCTCATTGTGGTCTACCCAACTTTCAATTGTACCCTGTTCGCACGCTGGCAACTTAGTTGCCTATATTTTTTAGGGACATACACAGGTGACTGCGGGGGTATACCGCGGTACCTAGGACATACATCGAGCCATTCTTTGCAGAGTATACCTAGAGGGTTCTTCCATGTTTGAGTAGCACTTGCACCGGTAAGTTGCTCTAGTGTTGGTTATTGTAACTGTTCTTCCAATTAGTTTAGTGTTTGCTTGTCTTATATTGTAGGGACTTTTTAGTGTGTTTTTTTTTTTGAACAGTTAGACTGCCCTAGAGTGTCTTTGATCTTCTCACACAGTGGAGGATCACGAGCTCCACCGATCACGAAGGCTTCAGGGCCTATCACCGGTTACACTGGAGCCACCCCCACCACCACTAAGGCGAAAGCTAGACCAACAAGGGTCTTTTGAAGTGACTGGGTCACAAGAAATTGTGTCCGACCAACATCCGGAGGAATCGACTATTTTAGACTTTGGAGCGCAAGCTCTTGGTCCACCTGAAAACTCAACCACTGATATTTTGGCACCCAGCATCGTACTAATTCACCCTTACAAGTGTCAGACAGTGTCGCACGCAGCAATGGAAACAAATGTTGTTACTCCTTCTGGGAATTCTTCAATTCCCACTACGGTTGTCACCACAGGAGAGTTTCCACCTACTAACCCACCGTCACCGATCCGAACCACCGTGGTATTGGCCGCCTCTACCTTTCATAGTGGTCTGATCCCATCTATGTCGGTGGCCACAACCCCTTTCCCACCAAGTGTGGCAGGCCCTTCGTTCTCATACGGGATGCCTAGTTCAGGTACAAGTCCTATACTTTCCTACTCCACTTCACAGACTTCAGGTCTAGGGGTAGGGAGCTCTAACGCTCCTCTGCAAGGCCACATGGGGGGAACTCCTGCTCCTTTTAACACTTTCCCTTATGGGGGAGGTCATATACCTCCTTCGTCCCCTTCACTCAGTGGCATGCATCAGCAATCCACCGAGCCACCTGCACACCATAGTTTACTTGGAGCAGGGAGTCAAGGACCACCTTCACATAATATGTCGGTAGGTTCAACACTATTTTCTTTGTTTGGTGCATTTGGTAACAACACCTTTTCGTCAGCTACTTTCCCAGCTGGGGGCAACCCTGGTTTCGGACAACCTAGTCCTATGTAAGGTACTATTCCTATGTAGGGGGAAAACCCAGGAACTTCTTCCACATCAGGGCCTTGGAATTATTGGCAGGGATCTGTTCCTTCGTCAGGAATGTCGATCTAGGGAAATTATTTCCATAGTCAATGGAACCCCGAACAAGGTATTATGCATATCCCCATGGGATCGGCATGGGGCAACCCTTCCCAAAGTCCTCTGAATGTAATGCACACCCATCCATCTACATCCTTTTTTGGGAATCAGTCGATGATGTTTCCTCACACGCAGAACCCATACGTTGGCCATGGCCATGGTTTTTACCCAAACCCAGGCCCGCATCTAAGCTTTTCCAGGCAACCTGGTGCCAGTCAAACTCCAGGCCCCTTTTTCCCAGGTTATCACCAACAACCCAAACTACCTTTCCTGGCAACCTTGCATTTTCCAGACTTTAAGAGGTTGTTGAATGACCCTATCTGTCACGATCCACATTGGCCTCCTATGCCAATGAAGTTTCCTTCAGACATACAAAAGTTTGAAGCCAAGCCTAACGAAGATCCAGGCAATCATGTGACTACCTTCCACCTTTGGTGCTCATATAACTCTCTGAAAGATGACTCTATATAGTTGTGATTGTTTCAACGTACTCTCATTGGGAGTGTCGTGAAATGGTACATTGAGCTCGACCACTCAAGATATTATTCCTTCGGTGAATTGGCAATGGCCTTCCTAAACCATTTCCAATTACCTGTGAGATATGACGCTGGCACAGAATTACTGGCCAATTTCTCACAGACAAAAGCAGACCATATCTCTGATCACATCTGAGAATGGAGACGTTGGAAGAGTTTAATTAAGGTACCAGTCCCACCAGCATTCCTTCTCGAGTGGTTCCTTAAGTCTTTGGTCTCGCAGTTATCCAAAGACGTCATGACTTCAGGAGTGTTCTTTGAAGAAGATGCCATCATGAGAGCTCAATAGCTTGAACTCATCTATTCTCAGTCTGGTTTATTATACGAGATCTTTCCAGATGCACCATGCTCAATACTTGATAAAACCAAACAGAGAGTTGGACCACATGCCGATGGTATTGTTGGTTCAGCACAAGCAAAGCCCGCTAAGAAACTGATGAAGAAATTGCAGCAATTGTCTATACAACACACAACGGCCAGCCAAACTACTGTTTTGGTTGCTCCCCCTACTAAAACGTCAAATGTACACATAGTGCAATCGACAAATCCAAAGTCCACCTAGCAGCTTGAAGGAAAGAAAAAACAATGAAAGAAGGGTAAGGGGTATAAGAAACCCACTGATAATGTTGGTGGGGGAAACACTGAGAAATGGAAGGTGAGGTATCCATGCAACCTGTGCGCGGAAGACCACCCGACCCACCTATGTCCCCGTCTTGCAGAGGCCCAAAAGTTTGTGACACAGCAATAGCCTGTTGTGTTAACAAATCCATTTCAACATGGACAAAACCTAACCCAAGCCTCTACAAGTGCAGAAGGGGATAGTCAAGGACCCTCTCCATATTCGAACAATCCCGCATCCGTGAATGTATATATGATGAAGGGTGATGCTTTCATATCCACTAGAGAGCATGACTACAGTAAACCAAGAACTTCTGAGAAGGGCAAAGAGGCCGAACTCCCATCTCTTCCTCTACAGATTGAGAAGAATTTGGGTGAAACAATGACATGCATCCCAAAAGGTGTGTTCAAAAAAGATTCTCACAACCCAAACGCAAGGGTTGCCCAGAACTATTATGTGGTGGAAGATTTGTCTCAAACCCCTTGTGCGATGTCTGCTTTGGAGGTCCTCCAAAGCTTCCCTTCCTAGAGGAAAGCTTTGTTAACCGCTCTAGGATCTACCGAGACTTGTAATCCAGGTACCATCATGTTAGATACAACCAAATTAAAACCTTGTATGCCTTACCATGTAGCATTTCAGATAGTAGTGGCTCACCCCACGAAAATGTTTACTCGAAATATTTTCCGCACAGTGGTTGATGTGGGTGCCTCGACATGTGTCATGTCGTTGGCATGTTGGAAGGCCATTGTCCAGCCCATTTTGTCTTCGTCGCCTACTCTTCTCACTGCTTTCGATGGTCATTCGTTATGAACACATGGTATCATTCCCTCTTTTCCCGTGCAATTGGGAGGGAAGACCGTGTGCGTTGAGGTAGAGGTAGTCAACGCATCCCTTAACTACGATCTTTTGTTAGGAAGAAGTTGGACTTATGCCATGCAAGCAGTGGTTGCTACAGTTTTCCAAGTCTTGTTGTTTCCACACGAGGATCATATTGTGACCATTGATCAATTGTCTTTCTCTAGATTTGACCCTTCATTGGGGGTGTCCGCAGTCCCGATGATTGATAATCCTCAACCAGGCGTAGTCAACATAGGGGTTGGTTTGTGCCCATCTTTGATGGGTACCTTCGATTACCTACCCCCTCAAGGTGATGTCAAGTTCATATCCAACCACCATAAGGTTGATATTTTCCAAGTTTCGTCATTTTGCATGACTTACTTCACCGATCTGTGGATACTTCCTTCCCCATTAGCCACGATGGAGGGGACAGGGCATCCGGGCATGTCCATTCCCTTGTCTGCAGCTGAAGTAGTGTACTCTTTAGTCCAGCAAGCTTTATCCAACCCAGATCCAACACCTGCACAAGAGTTCGATCCGCTTATAGAGCCTATTTGGTCTTAAGGTTCTCTTGCTAACACCGATTCGTTAGACTTAGTCTTGCCCTCTGACGAAGCAGTAATTGAAGCAATGACTAGTCCGGAAAAACCCTAGGATGATCTTCATCATAGATCATACTTTCTCCCAGAGTTAAGTAGAATCGAGGCCAAAGAATTCAACTTGACTATGACTGGAGATAGGACTTGTCCTATTAATCCCTTAGCTATACATGATGTCTATGTTGAGGGTAATATGGAAACCATCACTGAAACCATATTGATCAATATCTCTAGAACCCCTGGCGTCATGGAGAATGTTTTCATCGGAGCTGATTGCTCCCCTGGAGAGATTCAAATCTACACAGATCTATTTAAATAATTTTGTGACATTTTTTCCTGGTCTTACGAGGAAATGCCAGGCATCGATCCAAAAATAGTTGAATATGAAATCACAACTTATCCAGATGCCAAGCCTGTCCAGCAGAAGCTTCATCCAGTTAACCCCAGGAAAGTAGCATCCATTAAAGTTGAGGTTGAGAAACTACTCAAAGCCAGTTTTATCTATCCTATCCATTTGACCCAATGGGTGTCAAACCCTGTGTCGGTCAATAAAAAACAAGGCACAATTTGTGTATGTACAGACTTCCATGATTTGAACAAGGCCTGTCCCAAAGATAATTTTCCCACACCATTCATCGACCAGATAATTGATGAATGTGCGGGTTGTGAGGCCTTCTCTTTCATGGACAGTTTTTCAGGATTTAACCAAATACAAATCCAACCTGAAGACCAGCACAAAATAACATTCATTTGTCCATGGGGTACATTCACGTATCGTAAGATGCCTTTTGGTCTCAAAAATGTTGGAGCCACCTTTCAGTGGGCCATGTCTTTTTCTTTCCATGACCTCAAGTAGGTAGTCAAGGCCCATTTAGATGATTTAGCATCTCGATCTCGCAAGAGAACGGATCATCCCACACACCTCCGACTTATCTTTGAGCATTGTCGCTACTTCCGGATTCGCTTGAATCCAAACAAGTGCATCTTTTTCCTAACATCAATATGTTTGTTAGGTTTCATAGTGTCAACAACAGGGATCATGGTCAATCCTCTCAAGGTTGAGGCAATAATTCAGTTGCCCCCCCCACGCACAATCCTTCAACTTCAGAGTCTACAGGGCAAGGCAAATTTTTTAAGACGCTTCATCGCTAACTATGTTGAGATCACCAAGGGATTTATGCGCTTACTTAAGAAAGGTGTTCCTTTTTATTGGGACAATGCCACTCAATGCTCTTTTTCCGCATTGAAACATGCCCTCACAACTGCCCCTCTGCTCCGGCCACCTAACTATAACAAGGATTTCTTATTATATCTGGCTACAGCAGAGTCAACCATTGGCATGGTATTAGTTCAAGAAGATGACTTGTTCTCATAATATGTTATCTATTACCTGAGTCGAGGCCTCATAGCACTGGAACTCAATTATTCTCATGTCGAAAAACTTGTGTTGGCAGCAATCCATGTTGTTCAACGGTTTCATCATTATGTTTTGTTTCGCAAGACCACCATCATTGTTGTCGTGAATCCATTTAAGTACATGTTGACACGACGGGTAATAGGTGTAAATATCAGTAGAAGGATAGTTGTCCTCCAGGAGTTTGACTTAGATTTCGTTTCAACGAAATCCAAAAAGTCACTGGTCTTCGCAGAACTTATTTCGGAACTTCCGGTTGAGTCAGGTGATCTTGTGCCCGAAGAGTCGCCTATCAGAGGAGATATGTTTTTGATCACCTCTTTGGATCCCTGGTACAGAGATATACTTATCTATATCCAGACTTTGAAGTGCCCCACCTCTGCTTCTCATGATGAGCGTCGACGCATACACCATCAGGCTCAGAATTATCTCATACTCGATGATACATTGTATCGAAGAGACTGCATCCTGCGTCAATGTCTCACTCACAAAGAAGCAGTTATCGTGCTTAATGATTGCCATACCGGAGCCTATGGTGGTCATTTGGCTGGGTTGGCAATAGCCCAAAAGATTCTACGAGCAGGTTACTTCTGGCTGACACTAATCAAAGATTGTATCGAATCGGTCAAGAAGTGCCACCCATGCCAAATCTTCTCTCGGAAGATGAGGGCACATCCCACTCCCATGTTTCCTGTCATCACAGTTGGTCCCTTCACCAAGTGGGAGATTGATTATACTAAATGCAACCCTCCTTCAGCAAAGGGGCACTGTTACATCATTGTAGTCGTAGACTACTTCATGAAGTGGGTCGAAGCTATGCCAACATTTAAAGATGATGGAGATACTGCAGCTCTCTTTTTATTCAACTAGATAATAGCAAGGTTCGGCGTCCCAAGGGAGATTATCACTGACCATGGAAGTCACTTTCAAAACCAGATGATGACCGAGTTAACGTCAAAGTTTGGGTTACGGTAGGAACATTTGTCACCCTACTACCACCAAGAAAATGGTCAGGTGGAAGTTGTGAACAAAACTCTTAAGACCATTCTACAGTGAATGATCAACTCAGCCAAGTCAAATTGGAATTTGATGTTATACTCGGCATTATGGGCTTACCAAATGTCTGTTAAGACTGCAACCAGTTTCTCACCTTTCCAACTTGTTTACGGGCTGGAGGTAGTATTTCTTATCGAATGTCAGATCCCATCTCTAAAGTTGGCAGTACAATTATTTCCAAACACTTCTCCACTTGAAGAGCGATTATTATACCTAGAGCAGTGTCGTGATGCGGCCCTGGCCAACGAGGCTCACAAACATAAATTCAAGTGTCAGTATGATCGGTCTGTTCATCCTCGGATTTTCACTAAAGGTGACCTTGTCCTAGTCTACAACCAAGATAAGGACCCCCTAGGGGCAGGAAAATTCAAACCTATGTGGTTCGGACCTTTCATCATAAAGGAGGTTCTAAAAAAAGGCACTTATCGTTTGGTTTATTTTGAAGGGAATGCTTTGGCAGAGCCTAGAAATGGACTCTACCTCAAGAAGTATTACTCATAGGCAGGTCACGATGGGTAACTTTTGTAACATATGTATAGTCTTTGTACTATTACTTTCTAGTTTTTTAGTGTTATGGACATGTCATTTTGATGTATCTTTCATCATTGTGGAAGATGTCAAGTGAACCCAAGGTGTTCATTGGGTACGTAAACGGTGCTAGCCGGCACACTCGGAGGCTTGCCTCCGCAGCTTGGGTAATTTTTACACCTCGAGGCCAGTTATTATCTTCCGGAGGTATATGCTTAGGTGACACCACAAATAATGTCGTTGAGTATAGTTCAGTTATTGAGTTGCTTCATGACACCTTGTCATTTGGTATCTCTCATCTCCGGGTCTACCTCGACGCTCAGCTAGTTGTGTCTCAGTTAAATAGAGTCTATCGTGTTCATGATCTGACGCTACACCGACGATTCCTTAGGGTACGTCTCTTAGAATGAAGCTTTGATTATATTACATATTTTCATGTTCCTAGGAGTTTAAACCAAATTACAGATACCCTATCTATTTTAGATTGGCATCTTGCACACATATGAAACGACATACACATAAACATGTAAATACATTTTTTTTTTAAATGATCCATAAGACACAAAAAGACATAAAAATCCATATATATCATCATAGTCACCAGAGTACATAGATGGACACAAGCGCCTCAAAAATATGACCAATAATGAGTCATGGGGCTTATGCCCTCAAAAAATATATACAAGTAGTGCTCTCGACACGCAAAAATCCTAACTAAAGTCAGGGCCTGTGGGCCCTATTGTACTGATCTACAGCATTGGCTAAACGCCGAAACAATCAGACCCACATCTGTGGTGCCCCCACTACATGAGGCTGCATCGATGGTGGCAGGTCCTCAATCTCTACCATAGGGACCGTGCGAGTGAGCGCAGTAAAGTTCCGCTCGACTTGTCTCAACACCCTCTCAGCCTCCCCAGCTGGAAGATCTCCTGTTGTTGTTGGTACCCCTGCAGTGGCAGGTGCGGCACCCGGCCGAGGATGATGCCTATTCCGGGCATAGTCCACAGGTCACACTGGTCCCACATATGCATGCAACAAACACATATCAATCAAATACTCTGGTATATAAAAAAAAATGATATATAACAAAAACAACATAAAAATTGCATATGGTTCACAAAAACAAAAAAATAATGAAGTAAACTTACCCATCTCTCCTCACTCCTCACCAGGAGGTACTGGTATCTCAAGGTCTCTCGAGAAATCAATCCTGGCATAGGGGTAATCCTCTATAACTGGGATCTGTCGCAACAACCACGCAAAGAATTCATCATCGACGGAATCAGTGGTCCTTCCACCACCCTGTCGCGGCAATAACATTGCCCATCTACACATAGCAGGAAGAGAGGCCCTATGTCCTCGTACCACTACTCGAGGACTAAAGCTCAGAACTCTCTCAAAGAAGAAAGAGCATAGAACAGTCTCGAACCCGAAGTTCCTCTGCATCCACAATGAGCAATCTATCAACTGCCTCTTCATACACTCTAACAATGTGGTGCTCTAATCAAAAATTTGTGCATTTAAGCATTGGACTACACAGTTCATCTGTGCCCGGGACGCCTGATGTAGAGCCACAGAACTAGTGATTCTCCCAATAAGAAATATTATCGCCTATAGCGATAAGTCAGTAATCTTGCTTATGGGCAACTGTGAGCTTGAGCGATCTGTATCATCTACATAGTAAAGGCCTATCAATTCTGCTATGTTATGCATCCCAAAGGAAAAGTCTGGAAGTTGACTGGTTCCCCTCTCCTAGAGAGGCCAGTAAAAAAATATATGTCCTCGGTCGTGGGCACTAGTGATTGCCCCTCTAACATGAATGCCTCTGCCTCTGAATGCCAATAGTCAACCAAGGAATTCAGTAGCCGAGGTTGTGCCCGCATAAAAGGACATAAGAAGAACTTGAGCAACCCACATTGCATCAAGGCAGCCACGGCATTGGGTTCTTCCCTGACCAACTCACTAACCTCTTCAAGCTCTCTTTCTCTTTAGTGGACATACATCCTGCAAAACATCAAGGTTCAGGAGGGTTAATCCTTGTTTTTAAGCTTTTTTCATACAATAAGGGGGTCCACATGGGTTGTAATGATGACAGTCGCGTGTACATGTGTGCATAGTTTACTCTGCCCGAATGTACATGCGGCCTGTCCTGAGACAGTCTGCATGGACCTAGGGCCGACCTTTTAAAGGTCGATGCCCCCCTAAAAAATGGAACCTAAAGCAAAAAGAAAGACTTAAAATGCAATATAAGAGAGTTTGTATTTACTTGGTCCAGACAGATGGTCGTTTCATCCACTGTAGCTCCCGGAATCACCACTTTTATCGAAGGGGGTTTTTTGGCTCTAGAGTCAATTTCCAAATCAGCAATGGTGATAATGAGCTATCAGCTTCTATTTATAGACCTTTTGGCCTCTTTTTGTCATTTTTTTGTGCCCCCCTTATCATGTTTTTCAAACCAAAAACTATTTAAAGTGATTTAGGAGTTGCATTGGGGGGGTATGATCGGGTATCGGGACATTTTTTGGGGAGCTTTGGGTAATTTTTGACGATCCGTGGAAAAAATTTCCAAGGATCAACTTGAGCATGTAGGTTACGTTTCTACCTTGACTTTTGTATCTCGTTGTCTTTTTTCCTTTTCCATAGGATCGATCCCATCAGGTTGCGACATGGAACCATCATTATTGCTTTAGAAGTGTCGCAAGTTGGTGGTAGAGCTTACTGGAACATGGATTCCCTAGGTAGATCCTGGTTGCATTATGGTGTCCATGTTCTCTCTAATCACTGTAGGATCAGGAGTCCTGGTTGTTTTTCCTGATTATGAGTTTGAGCCTCATTTGCATGATTCTTTTTCACTCTTGACTTCACCCTCGGGACTCCCAAAAGATATAACAGGTCTTCTTTTAAGCCTTTTTCAGACCCTCTAAACATGAAAAGATTGTCGAGCGATCTTGTGGCCTTTCACGCTCGTTAAACTGAAATTTGAAGTCACATTTGTCCGACGGTAGTTTACCCATTTTTCGGTCCGGACGGTCAACTGTACGAACAAAGGTATACTCTATGGAACTTTAGTTCTCTAGAAGAGTACTCTCAGGTATCATTTTAACCCTTTTTCGGGCCTGAGGGACTAAATTTATGAAAAAGGAACCCCCACGGAGTCCATAGTTAAGCTCTTTTCAGACTCCCTAAAATTGAAA
>ML789608.1:102071-115713 GCA_009831015.1 Picea engelmannii | reverse complement strand
CCTCACCTTTCAAGGTACAAGTTAATTTTGATATTCCCATATTTGAAGGACAGATAGATGCAGATGCCCTAGAAAAATAGGTAAATCTGCTAGAAGGTTATTTCTTTGTTCATAATTTCTTCGACAGGGAAAATATCACCTTTTCAGTCCTTAAGAATCTCCCTCATGTCAAACATTGGTGGGAAAATTACTGGGAGAAAAGTTCCACATAGGAGTCTGGAATATATGGGGCTAAGCCCACTTGGGGTTTTTTTGTGGATGTGGTAAAGGAACAGTATTACCTTGTTGGAAACTATGAGGACCATTACATGACATGGACCACATTGTGGCAAGAGAGGGGCCAAGCAGTTCCAGATTTCACCAATACCTTCCATACCTTTCGCACCAAGCTGGGTATCAAAGAATCCAAATGACATTTGGTTCTGAAATATCGTTGGGATCTACACAAATACATCCAAACTAAAATGGATTTTATGGACATCTCATCACTCAGTGTTGCTTATCGATATGTTGTTAAAATCAAGCAGAAATTTAAGCACCAGAACAAATGGGAGTTTGGGTCTGCAAATCTGCAAAAAACAAAGTATGATCAAGATGACCCTAACAAAAATTCTCTCGAAAACCAGTCCAAGCCACAGGAAAAGAAGGGTCACGGGAAGACAAAGAAGGACACCGAAAAATGGTGTGATTTCCAAAAAATTCCCTGGCACAAAAATGATGAATGTCGCTCAAAACAATCATTGGTGGTCGAGATCAAAGACAAGGATCTGAACCCTTAATCGGAATCTGATTTTGAAAATACTGGTAAAAGAAAGATCATCGACACAAACCCCACTTCTATTGTCGCAACCGTGGAAATTCAACCAGAATAACCAACAGATCCTAAAGAGAGGGAGCACATTTCTCATTCATAGATGTGGGTGAAGGGAACCCCGCTACATTTTATTGTTGATAGCAGAAGACATAATAACCTTATCTCAACAGAGGTCGTCAAACAGTTTGGATTGTCGACAACACCACACCCGCAACCATACAACATTGGGTGGCTTTGCCAGGGATGAGATATTTGTGTTAGCCAACAATGTCAATTGTCATACGACATCCAGCCCTTCAAGGATGAGGTATTATGTGATTTTTCCCCATTATATGTTTGTGATTTTCTCTTGTGCCAACCATATATGTGGAAGTTCCATGTTGTTTATGACTCTCGACCCTGCAGTGCCATTGTTTCTATGGGGGGTCATCTCTACAAAATACAAGAGGTAGTTCTGACTATTGTTCCACCTAAACAGTGCCACAAGGTATTATCTCATACTACAAAATTCAGCTTCTTCACAATCTGTTCAAAAGGTGAACAAAAGGATATTGCAACCACTACAGCCTTGACCCAAGCACCTTCTATCCAATAGAAGCAGGTCGACAAGATTGCAGAAAAGTGTAAAGATTCCTTCTGCACATAGTCATCTCATGTATCCAAACTGGTTAAAAAGGTCCAACCCTTCCAGCCATAGGTTCGTGACAACCTTCAACAAGCTAAGCAGTGCAACTTCTCCAACAAGGCAAGCAGCTCATCAAGAGGTAGATTCAGCAAATGAGTTTCTATCTCCTCTGGGAACTCAATGAAATAGAGACCATTACTTCCTAAGGAGGGAGGATTGATCCAGGTGGATATAGGTGGCCACCCACCTTTTCCAACAGGCTCAAAAAAGTTTTCTGGCAATTTTGGTAATTTACTGTTTTTAGCAGTTTTTAACTTTCGGGGCAATTTTGAGGGCCTAAATGAAGGTTTTTTGGGATTGATATTCTCAATGATAGTTGAAGGCTCTAATTTATCCCCCAAAATTAATATCCTCGATGATACCTTTTCAATGAGCTATCGTGCGCCCCAAACGGAGATTGTATGCCAAAGTTACACCCCCAGGAAGTTGATACACCAAACTACCCAAATTAGGGTCCACAAAACTGTTGGATTTTCATCTTCTGGGGTTAGAGTTTTGGATTTTATTTATGATAAAAATTTATTTTCAGCCTCATTGTAAAATCATCTTCTTGAGAATGTGAGTAGCATACACATCTCTTCTGAGAGATACGATGCCACCATTCTAGGGAGTCTTTCACTCTGTATTTTTAAAGTCTTTGTACATTTTCGCTCATTAATAGAAAATTGTGTATTATTGTATCTTTGTGTTTATGGTTGCATATATGATACATTTATGTTATATTATTGGATATCCGAGGTATCTCTATACATTGCTTTATTATATCTCCGCTCTCATTTCATGCCGAAAATAGTCTGGATCATTCACCTCCATCTATGTTCCTATATCATGAGTCCAACCGACTGTCTTGTTAGAATATACTTAACCTTTTTTGCAACCTCAGGTTCGCGAGTTCAAGATTTCATATTCCAAGTTCCGCAATCTCCATTTTTCACCCAAATACCCGTGATCTACATTATGACCATCATACTTGTCACAGGTACCGAGCCCCTAAGTATTTCATTTCTCATGTATCCAAAGTCCAACTGACCATTGTGAAATACTTAGCCTATTTTCAATCGTTCGCAACTGCGGGGTCACGGGTTCACGGGTTCTCGGGTTCTTGGGTTCACAAAAAAACCCAAATTCAAATTTCTCTTGTCCATCCACATCATCTTCCCGCTTTTCCCAATATGAGTTTAGTATGTTTAATGCTAATAATTGATCATGCAAGCTCCGTAAAGATCGACATTAATAAGAAAAGGGATCGAGAAGATTTTTCATTAAAATGAATTAAAGCACGATCTGTCTAGTGTTATATTATTGTTATCTCTCCAAAAGGATTCATTTCAAGCTATTATTCAGCTGAAAAGAACACTCTCGTCAACCTATGGCAGCAGCAGCCAGACAATAGTTATGTGGCGATACTTTGATCATTTTTGGTCGTGAAGACCAAAACTTTTAGTGATCCAAAGAATACTCGTATTACTCATCTCCTTCTATGCAGAAAGAGATAATCTGGACATCTAGAATTGCTTGTGAAGGGTATGTCCCTCAGGTATTCGACTGCAAAGAACTATTTGCATGGTGCATTGAGAAGTACATACTGAGTCAGCGAATTATACAACTTCAAGATCATTCCTCCATCTCTCTTTCACCACAATTGTTATGTAATATTTTGAAGCTCCCTGAGCCAACACTTACCTTCAAAGGAGAGGATTATAGATATTTTCTGAAAAAACATGACAATGGCCTAGATCTCTTGCTCAATTTCTTGGAGAATCTGACGGTTTTCCCAGAAGACACAACCAGGATTCAGGTCAACCCGTTCAAAAACCCCTTTCAGAAAATTGCTTGGTTGTTTACTGGGATGACAGGCCAAGAAATCACTGCCACCATTTCCCGCATGATTATTTATATTTTATATTTTGCAGTTAAAGAGAAAGATATCCTCGATTGGGGAAAATTGATTTCCATTGAAATCTCCTCTCAATTGTCACATTACAGAAAGGACAAGAAATTCTTTATGAGTTCTTATTTGGTGTTTGCAATAGTATATTGTTGTCAATTTCTAAAATTGACTATCTGTAAGAGGGTGAACTGTGAAGTTGATCTAGTTACCTTCGGGTATCAAGCATTGTGGAGACACAAGACTTCTTTGCATTTTTATGAAGTTTACAATGATTTTGTTTTAGTTTGCAAAGAATTGGTGTTTGGTAAAAATACCCCCAGGATATCATACCAGGCTAATAAATTCTTGGAGAAAAAGGTAACATTAGAGAAGATGGAAAATCACAATTTTATCAGGATCTTTGTTCCAAGGAAAAACATGTTTTTCTTCCACACCATGTATCTAATAAATTGTTTATCATGGACATGGCAAGGCATTACAATTTTTGGTTGCACTTTTTCCATGAAAAACGGAAAAAACAATTCATCCCCTTGTCGTGGAAAGTCGGAGACTTCATATTCAGGAATATAAACAAAATTGATGAGTTTATGAATCACTTCAGCAATGTAAATCTAAAATATGTTGAAAAGATAAAGGGGTTTGACCCTAGTAAAATCTTTGTGGAATATATGGTGTCAATAGGATTCAACAACTCATTCATTCATATTGTTTTGAGTGAAGAAGAAGACAACAACTTAGGTTCTCCTTCTCACAATGTTGGTGACTTGTAAATAGTACTTAGTACTAATCGATTTTAGTGAAGAGGAGTCATTCGCTTTTCAAAGCGTTGTATTCGATAAGGAATCTAAGAATTTGATTATTGAAAAAGGTGACATGAAAAATAAGAAAGGAAAATCTCATTCAGAGGTTGACCTAAAGGATTTGCAGCCTTCCCAAATTTCCAAAATTCACAGAGCAATTGGGGATTCTCTCGATGATTCTATTGGTGGTCTAGAAGCAGAAAACACGAAGTTGAAAGAAAGGATCAAGGAACTGGAAGACACCTTAATTCTTCTTCAACTTCTTTCTGATCCTTTGAAAATAGTTAGAACCAGCATACCCGTTGTTAAATTGAAAGGATCTTCAAGACTACTTACATCACCCAGGAGCTATGTAGAAAGAAATATTAAGAAAATAATGGCATTGATCACAGAGGCATGGGAGGTTTCGAAAAACATTGTTTCTTTTGGCTCGAGGCCACATGCCTTCCATGAATATTTGCAAGTTGACATGAAGAATGAGCAAGGTTTCTACATTGATGTTGTACTACCCTTTGGAACCAAAGTATCTAACATGATGGAACTCATAAGAAGAGAGGAGGATATTCCCTCCCCAAGTCGGATAAAGCAGTTGAATGTGTGCTCGAAGGAGGAGATTAAAAATTTGAGTACTATTTTTCAAGCATGCAGCCAAGCTATATTAAAAAGGGAAGAATTATTCAAGAGGCTCATGGAGGTAGACCTAGCAGGAAGTACTAACGAAGTACAATACCCCAAATTAATCCTCAACTCAATGTTCCTGACAAAGCAACAGTTTGACGAACAAGTTGAGATTTTTAAAGGGTTATCAGTTGAAAATTTTTAAAGTATACTTGAATATAATGAAGACGACATAGACAATTGTCTAGTGGACTACTCCATGAAGAACTAAGATATTGAAGAAGAATAACATGGTATTTCCATTGATTTAAGAGACTTGGAGGGAGATTTATTCAACATAAAAATCTGGCATGAGATAAACGTGGCACCAATGAAAAATTATATTGAAGATTGGTTCAAGAAAGAAATCGACAAATTGAAAAATGAGGGGCAAGAAACAGTTGAGACGGTTCCTGTAACCGTTAATCAAGACAATAAAAGGACACAAGAAAGCAAGTGAAGACACGAGAGACCATCATAGTAAGTTATGTTGATCATATGTTTCTTTCTTTATCAATTGTTTCATCCAGTTACTCTGCTTCTTTAACTAGAAAGGTTTAATCGAAAAACCGATAACTTCTCCTTTTCCTCTTTCCAAGTCTTGTTGTTCTTTTACCACACATCATCCTCCTTATACAAGCTTAATTATTGTTTATATTTTCTTTATGGTCTGTGGGGGCCCCAATCCCAGTCCTTAGAACAAACGCATTTTAAATTTCAAAGAATATGTAACAGACTATATGTTTTTTAGAAATTTCAAGATAGTTATTTTAGGATTAGTTTTGACTGTGCTTTGTAACTCTGATTTTTGAGTATAAAGTATTTGAGATTGATCTATCATTATCTTTATTTGAGTTGCCCATGTGTCCACTATGTTGAAGTTCTCTTATGCATGTGGATCATTTTCTTTTTATTTTATGTGATCCAAAATCTTTAGTTTAACTATGATGGATGTGAGGAAATTTTGCTTATCTGCTTTAAATGTATGAAGTGTGTGGTTCCTGTTCATTTCCTGGGAACTTTCTCTAAATAGAAAACAAACATTTTTTTTTAATTTTTCTTGCAATCTTTATATTTCTTTGATTATCCCATATTTTGAAGGCCTATAGTCCCAATAAAATCTTAAATTAAAGAGGAGTACCACCTCTATAAAAACGCAAGGGTATTTACATCCTCGTGAGGTTGTTGTTTCGTTCCTAACGGATTCAAGTGCCAACATGTCCCTTCAAATCACTTACTTCCTATACTCCACACAACCAACATCCTTGCCTCATGTAATGTTTGATTTTCATTGTCAAGAAGAAATGTAGAGATGCCTTCCTCTTGAAACCATGGATCTCAATTGGCCTTCCCTCAACATCCAAACAAATCTCTCTTATCAAAACAATATACGAAATATTGATAAGACATTGAGCTTCTAGCCAATCCATACCAATAATTAGATCATATGTCTTGAGGGTAGTGATGTACACCTTTAACCTAGTTGTACACCACCCTAGGTATAAAAAACATTTATCGACACTAGATCCTACCTATTTAAAGTTATTGTGCTCAGAGGCTTCCAACCCACATTTTTCTAATGCAAATGGTGAAATGAAACTATCTATTTCACCAAAATCAAATAATGTTTTAACTTCGATGTTATTTAGTGTACCTAACAACTCCACCGCAATGGATCAATTTCTTGTCTGATGCTTATTAATCATTGAATACATATAGTGGTTATTTCTTTCCCTTCCCATATCTATGCATGGTTCCAAATTATGACTCAAGGAAATCATGTTAGTAATGAGGTCCCCTGCATCCCCAAAAAAGTAATTTGACATGGATTCTTCATAGTTTTCTATGGAGACCTCTAAAATGAGTTCCTTCCCTAGTTGTTAAAAACTCCCAGTGAATGTTTTGGACTCGTATGAGTCCTTGATGATGCTTTGGATGATACACTTGCTTCAATTGAAACACCTACCACAACCAATATAGATGCAACTTTGTTTCCATAATGGGCCTTTCCCACAAATACCGACTATTGTGGAATGGGAGATCTCATGCCTCCTTTTAAATATAAAAATTGTTTTACGTAATGGGCATTTTCAACTGCTTCAGCAAATAAAGATAATTTCCACATTTTCACCATGGCCCTTATTGTTGGTTGTGGAGCCTGATTATCTTCCTGATTTAGAGGTCTTTTACTTTCAGTCGTGTTTATACCCCATGAAGTATGTACACTCTTCCACGCGGGGGAGTGCAGAGGGGGGGTACCCCCTCTGCAGGGTCAAGGGGGGCTATCCCCCCGGTTGGGGGGTCTAGGGGCAAGCAGGCCCCCAGTGGGGGTTCGGGGGTAGCGTCCCCCGAAGAAAAAAATACCTTGTAAAAGTATATTGTAATTTCATTGTAAATGTGGACCATTCATTATAAGGTCACAAATATAATGATAGAGATTATGTTAGGGTTTTTTTCCCTAGAAGGCAACCCTCTTTTATGAGGGAAATGTATTGTGTCTATGTATGTTGGTGAGTATTGTATTCTGAGAGAGGAGACTGTGAGAGAAAGAAGAGGAAGTTACAGTGGGTTTTTCTGTAGGTTGTATCCCTTCATTTTATTGGATAATAATAAAGAAAGGACCTAGCAATTTCTCTGGTGGACGTAGCCCACACTTGGTGAACCACGTAAATCTGTGTCTCTCTTGTATTGTGTATCTTCTGTGTTTTGTTTCCACATTTGTTTTATTTTATTGCTCTGCGGTCCTGTTTTTCTAACACTTATATTAGGATTCAACCAATAGACAAAGTGACCTGATTGATGTTGATTTGTGTCTGTATATGAGACAAACTTAACTAGTTCCATGAACCTTATCTCATACTCCTCCACGGTTTTTCTTTCATATCTTTCAAAAGAAAATCATATCCTCAAAAATAGATTCATGTCTTGCTAATTTAGTTATTTACATTTCTCCTATCTTGCATTTGACTGGAAAAAAATAGAATACATAAGTAGCATTCCCTTATGAGTAGCACTCAATGTATCCTACATGGCTTCCTATATTTTTCTCCAATGCTTTTTCGGTAGCCCAAAATAGACCAGGCACTCTTGAAAATATCCAGATGTTGATGAGAAACTCTACAACATTGAGTAGCTCCATCAGTTGATATTCTTGCTAATGAAAATGTTTGTATCATTTGGAAGATTTTATATTATGAACTCCAGATGGTGAGAAAGTCTGCAGCTCTTGACAAATAACTAAAATATACAATTTTATTCTTGAATCCTAGAATTGAACAAGTTAGAAACATGAACACATAAATCATGCATCCACATTCCTTTCCTAATAAAGAACATTTATTTAATATAAAAATCAACCCAAAGATTCATGTTATTTAGGAAAGGAAAATGAGGTAGAAATGGTAGATAATGCGTAAGAAATGGTCATGTTACTCAATTGGGAAGGATAATGAAGAAATCGAAGGGAAAGAAAAAGGGAAATTACCATTCTCATCGTACTCCCTAGCATATCCTTTTGCACATCCCCTCTGCAACTAATATGAATCTACAGATACCGCTTAAACATGTTGTGTGCAATAGGTTTCTCTAAATTCATATGGAAGTAACTATGCAGTATTTCCTTCTGCATGGAATCCTCCTAGAATTTCTATCTATCATATTTTTCTCTCCTTCTCTTTATTGACAAAATCGTCCTCTCTATAATATAGTATTGGGTGCAATATCATTGGAAATTTAAATCTAAGACCTATCCATTGAAGGCTGAATTCTTTGACAAAGTTGACATACATCCTACTATGATATAAGGATGCATGAAGATTTAATAAAGAGTGTGAATCTTTCATATTCAGTGTATCACTCAACTCATTCCACCTACCTCTGCAGGCTGCAATCACTGATTATTCTAAATTGTTGTAGAATCTAATGAATTCACTTATTAATTCATTATGTACCCTAGTTATGATTGTTATGATTCTAGGGTATATCATTCTTTTATTGTGAATTTTAAAAATATATGGTATATAAGTTTCCGCTGGCCTAATCCACAGTGGAATAGTGGATTCCTCTCCTTTATACGACTCCTTCTCATGATCCCTTTTCAATTTGCTCTCCAAAACAGACAGAATGATCTCAGGTTCACATCCCTAATGAAATGATTTGGGCTCCACATGGTATTATCAGACAACAAATAATTATGAAAATAAAATTCATAGAGTAAATTTCTTCTTTCTTCTGGACTATAAAAATACATGTTGCAAAATGTTCTCCCAGTACTTTTTAAATCCATGGGTTTGTTTGAAACAAATCCTTCTATTTGAAATCTCATCCAATGTTCTTTAAAATATAAAGAATAAACTGGTGAAGGTGACCCGCATGTCAAATTTTTTGATACTCACTCACCAGTTTTTGTTATCCTCTATTTAAGATTCTCAATTTCATCTTTTTCATCAATAATTTTATGTTTTTCCACTATTTCTTCTTTCAATTGATTACAACTATTTTCTATTGTTTCCATTTTTTTGTGATGTGTCCAAATGAATATATTCCTCCTTACGGGAGTCAACTAAATGTTTCCAGGGATTTTTTTTAAATTCAATCCCTTCACTTGCTCCCTTAACTGTTCAATTTCATCTTTTTCCACAGTTAAGCCTTTAAGTTGTTCTTTCAGTCATTCAATTTCCAATAGTACATCAAGGGGAATAGGAGCAAGATTGGGTTCAAGTTTTACCTGGAAATTTGCATCTTCCTTTTTTATCTTGAATAATGTTTCTACAGCTTCTATCAATTCTTCATAAATATGCTTGGATAATGAATCTCCTTCAATGTGATGTGAGATGCTTGCAATATCATCAATCAACCGTCTTATTTTCAATCTCTGCCTCTACTTATATTTTTTTTGTTGAGTCAATTTTTATCAGTGTTATTGATTCACGTGTTCTGGTGACATCTCAACATCTTCTTCAACAGGGTTGATGAGTTGTTCCACAAATTTTCCCCAATCTACCCAAGGACGTTGTTGAAGGTATGCATGTTTAACAATGAGATAGATGAGGTTGTGATGTGCTAGCTAGTCTAATTTTCCCTTTTGAAATTGTTTTTCCATGACTTCCAAGGACTTCAGAAAAAAAATATGGTAAATTGTTTTTCATGTTCTTCCTCAAATGAGCCAGGAAATAAAAGTGATGTGCCATGCAAAGGGAAGAACGACCTTCACGTGTAATTCACTTAATAATGTGATGGAGTACTTCACCCCAAGTATTTGGTAAGAACAATATCTTCACCCATTGCCATGTGTCTTATATCACTTCATCTTATTGATAAAATACACCTTTGTCCCTGGATGATTATACTCCCTCCTTGTACCAACACCTTCCATCTTCTTCCAAACCTGTAACTTGCAAAATAACTTATTTTGTAACCGTGAATTCTAAATCATTTATTTTGTCATATTTTCTTTGAAATTTTGAGAAAAATGCTCTACCAATGGGGTACTACTAGTATGTATTCTTTCAAATAATTACAACCACCCATCTCATCTGAAAATGTCAGCCACTTTTGGATTACTCAAAATAACTTCCAACGTAATGGGCTCATGCCTGAATAAATTTCCACCCATGTTGCAAAGAATTATTGTTGCGGAGATGCAACAAACTACTGGATAATTCACACATATCTGGTATTCAAAACAATATAATGCAGTTTGATCCTACAATTCAACAGAATGATGTGTTATAGATTAATACACTCATAGAAGAATATATTTCATGGAAAAGTATGTCACGTGTAATGTTCTTATTTATTGACTAAATAGAATATAATTGTTGTAGAATTCTCATAATGTGTCACTGCAACGCTTCCAGAGAGATGGTGGTAGCGTACAATGAGATATACCAAATTAATTTTCCCATCAATTCATCCGTCAAAATCAATAACTAATCAGCATATGTGGAAAAATTATGGGAAGGAGTGGTAATGACATGTGGCATATGGAAATAGTGGGGTAATAAATAGGCAATAATATTGAGTTATGGTGGATGACGTGGAAGTACAGACAAACTTATGGTGTTAATTGACACATGGAACACATTGGTACGGTTGATATATTGTGATGTGTATGTCACGTCACAAATATTTTTGGTGGATGACAACCAATTTTCCTATCAAATTAACCTCCCCCCCAAAGGAAGTAGTAGTCATCCCGACAACCGTAAAAAGAATATTCTTGAAACATGGGGAATTTAAATAGTAAATAAAGAAATTTAAAATAAAAAGGCAAGAATACCTTACCTCTATGAGAGGTTCACATGTGTATATATTGATTTAGTGGTGAATTAAGTTTGTCGAGTGTTGCAGAGAAAAGCTAGAGTGACAGCGATGTGGAAAGTGGCCACACGTGGCATCATTGAATGAGAAAAGGTCGAGTAGGAATGCCAATTGTTGCTGAGAAAAGTGGCAGTTTCTATTGAAATAAATAAAATATGATGTGTGCTGGAGAGAAAGTTAGCAGCATGATTAAAATTTGAAAAGAGAAAAATATGATACTGAGAAAGTGTGCAGTAAGGCAGGTTGCAGAAAAACTATGTAGCAAGGTTTTTTTTTTAGGTTTTATTCCACAAAGGAATCTGCCATCTGATCCAGGTGGAAATCGGTGGGCACCCACCTATTCCATTGGCTCAACATACAGTTTCCATTTTGGGAGTTTTTCTATAGTTTTTCAAGTCCCAAACTTCTGGGACCGTTTTGAGGCCCTAAATTGCATTTTTTTGACGTGGTAGCACCCAATTGATGTTGAAGACCTATATTGGATCATTTAGAAGGTGTACTCCTCAGATAGACCTTTTTGAAAAGGTATCAAGCTCCCAAAATGGAGATCGTATGCAAAAGTTACACCCTAGGGAAGTTGACGCATCAACTACCCGCATCGGGGCCCACAAACCTTTCGGCGTTTCATCTTCCAGGGTTAGTGTTTTGGATGATTAGGTTTTTCTCATTTATTATTAATGTTAAAAATGCCTTGGGAACCTCATTGTAATTATCTTCTTGTGAATTTTCATAGTCATCACATATTTTATCAGAGATAAGCTACCACCATTCTAGCGAGGTCGTTTCACTCTGTATTTTCTTTTACAATCTATGCATATTTCAGTCATTAATAGAAATTGAGTTTTACTATATCTATGTGTTTCTGTCTTATTTATGTGTTTCATTTCATGCCCTCATAAATATGGATCACCATCATTGGTTTTCAAGTTTCTATGAAGCCTGTGACATCGTTTTCGATTTTCATCTCAATAATTTATCGATTTTTTTCCAATAAAAACCCCACCAATTGTGATTTTCAAAGTTTCTCACAACCTGTAATGCCATTATTGGTTTTCACAACGGGGTTTTTTTTTTAATATTGTTTTCTACAGCTTTGAAACTAAGTGGATTCAAGGGTTTGAAGTCCCTCAACCACATTCAAAGAGTGTTGTTGTTGTAGATTGTAAGTGAACTCCTCTTTGGACTATGGTTTCTTGTATAATTTTAATCGATGACCATTTACCAGTAGTGGAATTTTTTCTATATCAATGGTTCGTAATTGTGTTGTGCCATTATCAAAGACAGATTCAATTTCATATGGTCCAAGCCATTATGCTGTTAATTTTCCTTTAAACTTTTGAAATTTACAATCAAATAATAATGCCCAATCCCCTGGTTGAAATTTCTTATCTTTAATGAAATGGTCATACCAATGTTTACACTATGGTTGGAGAGTTTATATATGTTGAAGAGCTTCTTGACGAAACTTGTCCAACATGTTAAGTTGAGAAACTCACTCTTTCTGTGCAGCAGATATATCAATTCCTACTTCAACTATTGTATGAAGAGTCTTCATTTAGAACTATGTTGGAAAAAGAACCATTTTTCCATAGACTAATTCATATGGTGTGAATATTGTTGATGTTTTCCAAGTTGTGCAATAATCCCAAACAACTTCAAAAAATTATTTTCCCAATCTCTATGGTGGAACCAAAATATATTAGTTAAGATATTTTCTAATTCTTTGTTAGTCACTTCCACTCGACCATTTGCTTAGGGATGATAAGTTATTGTTTTCCTTTGTTTAATTTTATATAGTTCCATAAGATTTGCAATCAACTTGGAATTGAACCGATCTCCTCTATCTAATATGATTTATCGAGGCATGCCAAATTTAGTGAAGATGTTGTTGTAAAGAAATTTAGCAACTCGCTCCTCTTGGATGTTTTTAAGGGGCTGAACTTCCACCCATATGTACTTGAATTTATTAGATGGTGGATTTATAGGACCCACAAAATAAATGCTCCACTTCTCAAATGGTTCAAGATAAACTTGCAGCTATAATGGAATTTATGCAAATTTGGTAGGTTGTCCCATTCTTTGGCAGGCATCACAACGTCTAACATAGGTTTGTTCATTTTTGTGAAGTGTTGCCTAGTAATATCCAATGTTAGCTAGTAATATCTGTTAACTCCCAAAATGAAACCGTCCTTTCGGCCGAGTTTTGGGTGGTTATCATAGCTTTAGGTAGTATCTTCAAGTCATTTTTTGAGTTTTTACAGCTGAGAAAATTTTTGGTTATGGTGTGTCTTAGAAAATAATTGACCCATAAAGTCTTTTCTCTCAAAATTGTAACTTTTACTTCCCACAGCTAACGTGTCTTCAAAAAGTTCATTGTGCGCTGTGGAAAGTGTTCACTTTCAACAGCTAAAAAGATTGTCTCATCAGTTAAAAGCGTTGTGGAAAGTGACAAAGCGCGAAAGGTTTGACAGACA
>ML789608.1:39973-50184 GCA_009831015.1 Picea engelmannii | reverse complement strand
TTGTACAATTGATACAAATTTTAGATGTTGATTCCCTATACTTTCAGACATATTCCCTGTGGAATTTAGGGTTCTTGAATGCTCCTAAAATTAGTTTCAAACAAATTAGCTTGTCACTTTCACTATAACTTATTTTTCGAGATGTGTCATACCTTGAAACTTTGCAGAGACAGAGGAGAGATATTGGTGTACATGTGGTAAAAATTTATTTCTTTGATGGATTTTCTTTCTCTGACATCATTTCATATGTCATGAGGATATCATGCAATTCATCCATTGTTAATGAATCAAAATCCTTAATTCCTTCAATGGCATAAACTTTGGCATCAAATCTTAAGGGGAGTGGCCTTAACACCTTTTGTACAATCATCAGCTCTTCAACCTTTTCACCAAGTCCTATGATGGTGTTGACAATTTCATCCACATGGATGGGATAGGATGCAAGATGTTCTTCATTTTTCATTTTTAGACTCTAGAACTATCTTCTATGAGTTTGGAGCTTTGCCTTCTTAACCTTGTCATCTGTTGGACATATTGTCATTGTTGTCAACAGTCGATGTGATGATTTTTTGTTACGATGAAATATCATTTACTATAGATGAGATTGTCATTGATGTCAACAGTATATTAGTTAGCAGAAGAAGCGAATAGTATGAAGATCAAAGCTCAGAAGGGAAAATGCAGTACAGAAGCGAATGAAGATAAAAGCTCAGAAGGAAGAGCACATTGCACAGTATATCAGTTAGCAGAAGAAGCAAACAGTATGAAGCAATTTGTGATTATTGTTGATCACGATAGGATCAACAATGTTCCTGTGATAAAAGCTCAGGAGGGTTAGCAAATGCAGAGATCAAAGCTCAGAATCAAAAGTGTAAGATCAAAGTGAGAAGCCTCAACAGTCGTCTAATCAGAGTGAGAAGCCTAGACAATCATCCGATCAAGATATTGACCATGTTGACCATCTCATATTACGGGCGTCGATCATATGAGTGACCATGGGCTTGAGGACCATTGGAGGATCGTAACCATCGGATCTACAAGCCAGATCAATGGTAGGGATAGATTGCAGAGATCAGAAGGAGAATTAAACGACTCGCTAATTCCAATCCCCCAATGGGTCTAGACCGTCATATATCATAAACCCAAATATCAACAAACTGTGGCTGACCCAAAAAGTGATCAGATTAAGTCAGATTGAGTTGTGACTATTGGATGCGTAATTGCCAAATCAACGGTAGGGATGAATTGCGGGGAGTAAAATAAGAATTAAACAAGTCACTAGTTTCAATCCCACAATTGGTCTAGATCGTCAGATCTCATAGACTCAGATATCGACGATTGTGGTTGATCCAACAAGTGATCAGATTAAGTCGGATTGAGTTGTGACCATGGGATGCGCAATCTCCATATCAATGGTAGGGATAGATTGCAGAGATCGAAAGGAGAATTAAATATCGCACTAGTTCCAATCCCGCAATTAGTCAGGACTGTCAAATCTTATAGCTTTGAAGATCCATGATTTTGGTTGACTCACCAACAACGCACAACTTCAAATTGCGGAGTTTGGGTGTCGAGTTAAATCACTTGCAAGTTTTGGTTCTGCAATCATTGTCGACCGTTAATCTGCTTCGAAGAGTCCACATCAACCGTTGGATCACTTTTGAGTGGAAGGACGGGATAAGAAGAAAGGTTGAGTTCTCGATTATCTGAATACTCGTCAGTCGTCGGATCATTCTCGAGTGGAAGGATAGGATAAGCGAGGTAAGATATGAGATCTCATTTATGCGAATGTTTTTCAGTCGTTGGATCATTCTAAGTGGAAGGATAGGATAAGCCATAAGAGCAGCATCATAGATAGATCGAGCCATCGATCTAAGAAAATGATCAACGAACAACATTTAGTTTGGGTCTAAAGTTGCGAGGAGGTTACGCTCTAGAGAAATCTCACTTCAATAATTCAGTTTGAGATTCGAAATACCCGAATCTCGAAAATATGAAATGAATAAGGACCATCAGATTTGGAGAGAATGTGACGACCATTAGATCAGGTAGACCACGTCAACATGGACATGTGGCAAACCACGTCTACAAGGACATGTGGCAGACCACGCCAGCAGACCACATCAGCATAGACATGTGGTAGACCATGTCTACTAGGACATGTGGCAAACCATGTCAGAAGATTGTGTCAGCAAGTACACATGGCAGAATCAGATGATGACAAGTCTCAAGGGGAAATTAGCTCATGCCATGTCAACAAGTGATGTAAGCAAGTTATGTCACTCTGGGAGTTTTACTTCGGGATTTTTACCACCTGCACTTGCCCAAAGTCCCGAAGTGGACACGAGACGTCCGATCTGAATATCACTTCGGGAGCATTCTCAACATTCAATCTACTACAGTGGAAAGATAGTGTAAGTGGAAGCATTAACCGACAGCAAGTGGTCTCCATCGTTTATGACTTACTTAGCAGGTGATCGCTCTGGAGGAGAGAAGGGGTTGAGATTTGAAATCTCTGAAGTCTGAAGACCCAAAGGAGATCTTGATCGTTGATCTGATGTCGGGAGTACTCTCAATCATTGATCAAAATACAGTGGAAGGATAGCGTAAGTAGAATAGTTGAAGACCCGGAGTAAAAGGTGGCCATCCATCTCAACACTTGATTAATTCCTAGCCGTTGGATTAAGCAATGAAAGGATAGATGTAAGGATCGTATATGACCATTGATCTGGTTCCGTGATATAAATGTGAACTGTCCGATCTGTTTGGAAAAATTGTATTCGAGAGATTTGAAAGGTTGGAAGTCCCAAAGACCCGAAGGGTGAAGTCCCAAAGTCCCGACAATCGTCCATCTCATCAGGATATTGAATCATGGTCGTTGAAATGTTAAGCGCTCAAGCACTCATCTAGCCTAACATCTGAATAACACCATTGGTCATATGGTAAAGAGATTTATAGGGAAGAATGTAATGTGTCACTTAAGTTGATAAGCTTGTGGTTCTATGCCAATGATCATATGAACATGGTTTTAAGGAAGCGTTGATTTATGTAATCACATAGACGAAGGAAATCGATCCATGTCTGTGATCGATTTATGAAAGTAGAAGGGGATGTCAGGTTTAACGTTGAAGACCCAAAATGATGATATCTGGTGGTCCCAAAAGTTGTTGTAAATGAACAAGTTAGTTATAACTTGTTTCACAAGTCGGCTCAATAAATTAAATAAGTTTTGAGCATAAACAAGTATAAATACAACCATGATTGGTTCACTTGGTGACGTGTGCTAGTGGAAGTATACGGGCTTGTGGAAAAGATAGGATCATTGGGAAAGAGCGGCCTGTGGAGGAAAATGAACGAGATGCAGACCTGAGGTCCATGTGAATATCAGAGAGAATAAGAAGTGAAGAAGGCGTGAATATTAGAGGAAAGACGAAGTGAATAAGGCGTGAAGCTAGTGGAAGTATACAGGTTTGTGGAAAAGATAGGCTCGTTGGGAAAGAGCGGCCTGTGGAGGAAAATGAACGAGATGCAGACTTGAGGTCCATGTGAATATCAGAGAGAATAAGAAGTGAAGAAGGCGTGAATATTAGAGGAAAGACGAAGTGAATAAGGCGTGAATATCAGAGGAAAGACGAAGTGAGGAAGATGTGAATTTCAAAGAGAATATGAAGTGCAGTAATGAGTGTTGATGGTACACCTTTGATGATGAAACAGAGTTGATTCAATAATTTTTCATTACTACTAGATTTGAATTATTGTATAAACTCTAGTTGGATCGACTTTGTTTTATCAGCAAGTTGGGTCTTGCTTGAGAGTTGGTGCTTTCTGAGGAGTTGGTGCTCCTTACTTCAGTTGGTGTTGATACATAATAGTTGGTGCTGGGAAAATTTATATTACTATATTCACATGTATATACATATCAATTATACAAAAGCTTACACAAACATCTGGTATCTCTTGTGTCCATTGTGATTATGATTTGATTGTTATTAATATTTTCAATTATGTTTTAGCTGCTAACTTGTAAGAAGAAAAGTTAGAAAATTTCACACAGTAATTCACCCCCCCCTCTTAGTGTGGGTGGTGTGTTCAACAATTGGTATCATAGCGGTTTCCTTCAGCACAATTTAACCACTAGAAGGTATATCCTAAAGAAATGGGTGGACAGATGGCTCTCTCCGCAATTGAAGCTCCCTTATTTGATGGAACATATTATTCCTCATGGAGAGAAAATACGAAACAGTATTTGAAGTCAAAAGGATATGAAGTTTGGAATCCAGTAGTAAGAAATCCCTAGGACTTAACTACCTCAAAGAATCTATCCAAGATTACAGTTCAAAGAAAAGCAAGGAAGAACAATGAAGTGGCATTGAAGATTCTTCTCAGTGGATTATCAGATACAGTCAAGGCAAGCATAGGACTATGCACATCCATCAAGGACTTATGGCTGAAGTTAGAAGAGATGTGTCAAATCAAATACAAGACACAGAAGACATTCCTATCAAGGATGAAGAGGAAGACTCGGCCATCAATAAAGGTAAAGACTCTCCACAATATTTCGATTGCAATAATGTTGATATTGAATCCTCTCTTGCAAGTAAAGAAGAAGACTCAGATACAATAAAAGAATGTTATGTTAGAATTTATCTCATGGAAGAAGTAGAAGAAGAACTATCAAAGGCCAAACAAAAGGTTGATTGGAGTCTCTGTGAATACTGCTATGACCATAATGATTCAGACTATAGCTATCTTCATGACTACACTAAAGAATTTCTTGAAAAGAGTCAAAAGCATATCTTGGAAATAAAGGAAATTCTCAAGGACAATGAAAAGATAATATATGAGCAAGATAATCAGTTAGAAGAAAAAGATGAGGAGATCGAGAAGCTGAAGAATGAAATCAGTAAAGAAAAAGAAAAGAAGAAGGAAGATTATGAGCTTAGCAATCAAAGGCATATCCTGGAATTAAAAGAAAAGCTCAAAGATAATGAAGAAATCATATCTGAGCAAAAGATTCAGTTAGAAAACAAAGAAGAAGAGATCAAAAGATTAAAAACAATTTTTTTTTATCTAACAAAAGAAAAGGAAGAGGAGATCGAGAGACTAAAAAATGAAATCAATCAAGCAAAATAAGAAAAGAAGGAAAATGATGAACCAAGAAAAAGCCTTGTGGATCTAAAAGAACTAAGGGAAATTTATGTCAATCTTAAAATCCAACTTGAAGAAGCCAAAAGAAGGGAGGAGGTAGTGAGGAACTAGTGGAACAAAAAGGAAGAATCATGCCATAAGTTGGAAGTAGAATTTGTGAATCATAGAAAGAAGGTTGAGAAGTTAAACACCCAAATCAAGTTCTTGAATAGCTCCATGACCTTGGATGAGATCTTAGATCGTCAGAGATCACCAAATGACAAATCTGGTCTTGGATACAACAAGGAAGAAATCATTACTCCTAAGAAACCTGATGTGGGTCCTTCATTTGTAAAAGGTGAAAACAAGTCTGACACGGGTCCTTCATTTGTAAAGGATGAAGATAGGTTTGACACATCTCCTTCATTTGTAAAAAGTGAAAGCAAGTATGACTCAGGTTCTTCATGTTCAAGAAATGAAAGTAGCACTACAAAATTTAGAATATCAGATCAAGGAAGACATCCAGAAGCTACTCATATACCTCAAAGCAAGTTTAGAAGAGAGACACCTTCATGGATGAATCAAAGAAGGTATGAGAGTGTTTTTAACGGTTATTGTTTTTCTTATAATGAATATGGTCATAAATCCTTGAATTGTAGGCATCATGGAAGAAAACAAGTTGTTAGGTTCAATGACATTATAAGATGTTGGAACTGCAATCATGTTGGACATATTGCTACACATCGTTACACTATGAGATGCTATAGTTGTGGTGGATATGGCCACAAAGCCCATAACTGTTGGAACTCAAGAAAACAGTCAATGAGAAATGCTTCATACAATACGACAAAAGGAGTAAATGAAACATGGAAGAAAAATGAAGTTGCAGTAATAGAAGATCAAAGAACAAAGCTCAAGAAATCAGGACACTCACAGATGTGGATAGCAAATAATGAACAAGTGAACAAGAGTGAAGTCAATTGCTACAAAAAGAATTGCAGTCATGTGACAAGCATAGTATAAACTTTCCCAGACAACTTAAGATAAATGTACAGTAAAGAAGCATCTTGGATAAATATGGATACATTTGGTTAGAGATCGATGAGAATCAATGGGCAGATTCAAGGTTTGTTTGAATAATATGAGCTATAATTGCGCAGTGTTCCAGTAGGACAATGACATCCGCAAAAACAGCATTCAGATGTACAAAATGATGTACATGACATCCTGTAGAGATAACAAGAGGAGAAACCCTATCAGAAAAAAGATACCCTTTTAGAAACAAGGGGGGGAGAAAAGTCAATAAAAACTTAGGGGAAGTATTTTGGTTAGTAAATAAGAAATTAATTAGATTAAGTTTTGAAAAGACTTGATCAGTACAAAAAAAAATGGTATCAAAAAGACTACTCATTTGAGACACAAGAAACCCAATCAACTGAGATAAGAAGTTAGTAAAATAACAGGGGAAGAAACCTTGTCAGGAAGAGATACCTTTTTATAAACAAAGGGGCAGAGTAGTTTGAAATAGAGAGAGAGCATATTGACAGGGGGAGTCATTCAGTTATGACAAGAAAAGGATGATTGTAGGAAGAGTTACCCAAGTTCAGATTATGGTTAGTAACATACAGAGCTTTACCATAGGAGGAAAAACCCTTTGTCATTGATGTCAAAGGGGGAGAGAAAACTTCATACGAAGAAAGCATCATCACAGGGGGGATTTTTTATATGAAGTTAGTAGGTTTCCCTCAATGACAAAGGGGGAGATTGTTGGACATATTGTCATTGATGTCAATAGTCGATGTGATGATTTTTTGTTACGATGAATTATCATTTACCATAGATGATATTGTCATTGATGTCAACAGTATATCAGTTAGCAAAAGAAGCGAACAATATGAAGATCAAATCTCAGAAGGGAAAACGCAGTATAGAAGTGAATGAAGATCAAAGCTCAGAAGGAAGAGTGCATTGCACGGTATATATGTTAGCAGAAGAAGCGAACAGTATGAAGAAATTCATGATTATTGTTGATCACAATAAGATCAACAATGTTCCTATGATAAAGGCTCAGGAGGGTTATCAAATGCCAAGATCAAAGCTCAGAATCAAAAGTGTAAGATCAGAGTGCCTCAACAGCCCTCCAATCAGAGTGAGAAGCCTCAGCAGTCGTCTGATCAAGAAATTGACTGTGTTGACTGTCGCATATTACAAACATCGGTCATATGAGTGATCGTGGGCTTGAGGACCATTGGAGGATCGTGACCATCGGATCTGCAATCCATATCAATCGCAGGGATAGATTGCGAAGATCGGAAGGAGAATTAAAAAACTCGTTAGTTCCAATCTCGCAATTGGTCTAGACCGTCAGACATCATAAACCCAAATATCGACGATTGTGGCTAACCCAACAAGCGATAAGATTAAGTCAAATTGAGTTGTGACCGTCGGATGTGCAATCGCCAGATCAACAGCAGGGATGAATTGCGGGGAGAGAAAGAAGAATTAAACAACTCTCTAGTTCCAATTCCACAATTGGTCTAGATCGTCAGATCTCATAGACTCAAATATTGATGACTGTGGTTGATCTAACAAGCGATCAGATTAAGTCGGATTGAGTTGTGACTGTCGGATGCACAATCGCCAGATCAATGGCAGGGATAGATTATGGAGATCGAAAGGAGAATTAAATATCGCGCTAGTTCCAATCTCACAACTAGTCAGGATCGTCATATATTCTAGCTTCGAAGATCAATGATTGTGGTTGACTTACCAACAGTGCACAAATTCAAATTGTGGAGTTTGGTTGTTGAGTTAAATCACTCGCAAGTTGTAGTTCTGCAATCATTGTCGACTATTAATATGCTTCGAAGAGTCCACATCGACCGTTGGATCACTTTTGAGTGGAAGGACAGAATAAGCAGAAAGTTTGAGTTCTTGATTATCCAAATACCCGTCAGTCGTCGGATCATTCTAGAGTGGAAGGATAGGATAAGTGAGGTAAGATCTGAGATCTCATTTATACGAATTTGCGTCAGTCGTTGAAGCATTCTAAGTGTAAGGATAGGATAAGCTAGAAGAGCAGCATCATAGATAGATCGACGAACAACGTTTAGTTTGGGTCTAAAATTGCGAGGAGGTTACGCTCTGGAGGTTACGATTTTGAAATTGTTACTTGAGGTACTTTTGCCTGTCTCCTTTGTTATATGAAAGTTTCATAGTCCGAAGATTCCTATAAAATAATTTATAGTGAAAATTCCAAGTTGACATATTTTAAACTTATTTCAAGAGCATTCAGGAACCCTAACTTCCATAGGGCATATCTCTGAAAGTATAGAGAACCATCATTTGAAAATTGCACCACATGTACACCAAGATCTCTCCTATGTCTCTAAAAAGTTTCAAAATTGGAAACATCCTAGAAAATAATTTATAGTGAAACTTCCAAACTATCATATTTGAAACTAATTTTAGGAGCATTCAGAAAGCCTAACTTCCACAAGGAATATATTTGAAAGTATAGTAAACCAGCATCTAAAATTTTTACCTGGGGTACTTATGTATGTCTCCTCAGATCCCTAAAAGTTTCATTGCTCCTGAAATTCCAAATACCATGGGAAAATAACCCAAATTCCATGGGAAAATATCCTAGACCATGGGCTAATAACCCAAACCCTTGGGTTTGAAACTAGTATTTCACTTTTTTCCTTTTCACATGCACCCTTTTCTAATATACTTTTACACATATATATGTAAAGCAATCTTGGAAATGCTATGTGTATTGTAACGTCGTAACATGACATTAATACTTTGACATCAATGATGATCATTCCAACAATATCCCCCTTTGTCATTGACGGAAATATTGCAATGAAACACATCGTCCACCATGCATATAAAGAATCATCCCCCTATCTGTGAATCTCCCAAGAATAGATATAATTTTCCCCATATCGGAAACTCTCCCCCTTTAACATCAATGGAAAAGGGATGCTACCCCTAAACTTTTTCTTCTCCTTAAGTACTCAGTCAAACTCTAGTCGATTGTCATGTCAGGTCAATCCTCGATCAACCACTTCCAAGGAAATCAATGGTAAGTAAGAGCAGTGTTGCATGACTATACTTCCAATTATACACAACGATATGAATTCCTCAAACATATAATCATTTGATTCCATGACTATCCATCAATCCAACCATAATCTATCTTGATAGTCAACACTAGTCCATAATAATGACTTTCACGTCTCTTCTGCAAAGATCTGAAAGCATGATTGTCATTCCTTCAATTTTTATGGTAAAGATGATGATAGGGCATAGATTTTTTCATTGGTTGATCAGAGGAAGTAGGATCAACGTCAAGTTCACTTACAGGAGTATAAAAACTCAGCATATTGGCAACAATGTCATTTGTATGCTCAAATTCTACCATGTGAGGATAAAGCAACTCATCAATCTATTTGGCACAATCAATAGTAGGTTGCTCTTTTGGAAAACTAGTCTGAACTCCACATGAAATAAATAAAACTTCCCTAGTTGTACCAAGGCCAAGTGTAGGTAGGAAAACAACATCGTATAAAATACCATTCTTAATGAATCGATACCTTTGACAATTTATGATATCATTTAATATTTCATTACTCTTTTGAAACTTCAAGCTTCTATTCAACTTAATAATCGTTTTCTCAAGTTCCTTTCTTAAAGAAACAATTTCATATTCTAGCTCTTTGCAATTTTCTTCCTTTTTCTTCAGCTCGATTCTCACCACTTACTCCATCCTTGTTGCTTCTTCTAATTGAACCTTTAGGTTCATGATAGTCTTTTCTGTTTCTTCAATGATTTGTGACATTTTTTCTTTTGAATCACAATCTACTTCTTCATATTTTTGTAGTTGTTCCTTTTGTTTCAAATTCTTTTTCCTAGGCGTCTTTATTTCGCTTAAGGCACACATGAGTTCTTCTTAAAGATCCACTTACCCATCTATTTCGTAATTTTATTCTTATTCTTAATCCATTGTTTCTTTCCCTTTGTCTTAATCAATCTTTGTTTCTATGGCCATGAAAAGTGTTTCTTCTATTTCACTATCA
>ML789608.1:0-22476 GCA_009831015.1 Picea engelmannii | reverse complement strand
ATGATTTTTATCCACCTAAGTGCCTATGTTTGCTTGACTATCCCCTTTATAAGTTGAGGGGTCTAAGTGGTGCAGTATTTAGAGCATGCATACATCATTGTTGAGGAAGAAACTGACTTTCCCCACATCAAAACCTTACAATGGAAATTTTAGTTCCAATGCGCGGCTGTCACTGTAGACAGAGGCGTGTGTGCGCGGCAAAGAGACCACAGTTCCAGCACATGCGCGCGCCTGTGTGGTGGAATACCCACGCGCTTGAGAAAAATCACCGATTCCCTCGATTCTGCTGTGAATCGACCGGTTAACAGGTCGGCGAAAGCCGGTTTGAGTCCCTGCAAGTTAAAAACAACAAAAGGAAAGAGAATTAAACCCAATTGAGGGAGGATTCAATACCAAAAATCCCCAGCGGAGTCGCCAATCTGTTCGTGTTCGAATCATCATTGGGTGAGCAAAAATAGGAACGTTGGCATGCCTTGTTGGGCTTGGCAAGGCAGAATAGGATGCTGTGGACAGAATGGTTAACAGAAACAGAAACAAACTATAATCTAACTACGAACTGAAAGCAAATAACATTACAAAAATAAACAAGGAACATTGAACATCAGACACAGGTGTCTTCAAAGGTTTCAGGCAGGTGCTTTATTGAAAGCAGAGCACACGCAGAAGAGAGGGACCAGGGGCTCCTTCTCCCTCCAGCGGAAGGCTCTTTGGGGCCCTCAACACTATGTTTTCCTTACAAAATGAACAGAACTGAACTGAGTGATGAAAGAACTCTGGGTTACACTGTTGATGAGTGGTTTGTCAAAGACTAAACTCTGAATCATCTGGACAGCGTAACAATGCTTTGAATTCCCTGTTGAAATAATGAGTCCTCAGAGCCTTTTATAGCAATTTCAAGGGCGGTCTTCTAACCATCTCCAGGTGTGAATAGGGGCGCATTAGGGTTTGTTTAGGTCATTTAATCCGCCGTTTCTGCAGAGCCGACTCTGTTTTGAGGGTCAAATCACCTCAGGGGCCGGTCTGTAGGCGGTCGAGAGGCCGACCTAAGCAATTAATGCACCGTATTAGCAGATGTGCGGCTTTGTGTGTGGACAGTCGCGTGTCGGGCGCGCATGCGCGCATAACACATTTTTGTCCCGCGCATGTGTGCGCGCATCAAGCTGATGTAAAGCGCCTTTCAATTTTTGGTTACTTTGTATAGTTTTTTGCCCTTCTTGAGTGCTGTGGAATTGATTCAGTGCCATGAGTGACTTCACTGTTGTTTTGCTGATGCTGAGTTCTTGTCGCCATGTGCAGACGAAATTTTAGTGATAACACTTATGGCGTAGCTTTTAAGCATGGCCCTCATGGAATGAGATAACATGTGGTTGTTTCCACATGCCAAATTTGATTTGTACAAAAATGGAGCCTTGAAGAAGCCCTAAAACCAAGTGAATAAGCCCCTAAATTCAAATGAAGAATCCTACAGATGTCCAAGATAAAGATTGCAAGATGGAGATTTTTGAAAGCATTATTTGTGGTAAATTTGGATACCCTATTTTTAGGGAAATTTTACCCTAAATAAATAAATCAAATGGAAGAAAAAGTTACATTCATGGAAATATTATTCTAAGACATTTCTAGTGGTATATGGAAGTCCCTCTAACTCCCTAAGAATGAGGAGATATGAATTTTTTTGTTCAACAACCCAGCTAGAAAATTGAGGTCGACTCGACCAGTTTTTTTTTGGGACATAATTATTGTAAATACAGGACAAAATTTCACATTTTTAGAATAACCAATGACCAGATCAATTATGAGGTGCGCTCAAGGTGTTGGGGTGTCTTTATGGTGTGAAAGAGAAGTCTAAGGGATTCTCTTAAGGTCTTTCTTATTCTCAGTGTATGTTATAAGGTTGTGATATTGTTGTAAGGTTGTGAGGTTGTTGTATGCACTGTTGTGAGGTTGTGATGTTACCATATGCTCTGCTATGAAGTTGTGATGTTTCCTTGATGTTGTGATGTTGCAGTATGATCTGCTATGAAGTTGTGATTTTTTTGCGATGTTTATGTGAGGTTGTGATGCTAGCATATGCTCTAATATGAAGTTGTTATGTTGTTGTGATGTTGTCGTGATGTTGTCATAAGTGGATGTTTGCGTTAGTGGATGTTGTCTTGAATGGATGTTAGCATCAGTGGATGTTTATGTCAGTGTTTAAATTTTGGGGTGATGTTATGAGGCTTTCTAGGAGTTGAAGGATTGTCTTCGAAATGAAGAATGTAGGTGAAGTAAGAAGTACTATGTGTATGAAGATATTGGATTGGTGATATGTTATTGAGTTGGTGCTCAATTGAGAATATTGGTGTATTCATTCAGTACGTTGGTGCCTCTTCTTTAGGGAGTGGGTGCTTCCTTCCAGTTGGAGTTGGTAAATAAAAGGGGTTGGTGCCTCCTTCCAGTCGGTATTGACAAATCAAGGAGTTGGAATTTCCTTCAGGTTGGTGCCTACAAATTAGTCAGTTGGTGCCTCCTTCCAGTTGGTGTTGGAGAATCTTGGAATTTGGTGCTTCCTATGAATGAAATCTTAACATGATATAAGAAAACAATTTTTTGGTTTTCTCTCATTTGGGTTTCCACATAAAAATCATTGTGTTATGTGTATGGTTTTTTTGTGATGATGAATGGAATTATCAATGGTTAATGTTTACATGATGTGCTTAAGGTTAAAAATGGTGAAATTTTCTCAATACTAATTCACCCCCCCCCCCTCTCAGTATTGGTGAATATTCCAATAATTGGTATTAGATTGAGTTCCTTCAGGAACAGTCTAATCATTGGAAGGAAGATCATGGACATTCAGGAAATTTACTCTGCAGATGGAATTCCATTGTTCAATGGATCAAAATTTTCTCATTAGAGCATAAGGATGAGAGAATTTTTACAGGCACAAGGGTTTGACATTTGAAATAAGTATTAGATGGTTACACCACTCCAAAAATCATACCAAAGGGTGCAGTAGCAAAGAAGCTAAAAAAAGGCAATGCAATGGCATTGAACATAATTTTAAGGGGCTTATCATGGTTTGAAAAGAAAAGAAATAAATTTGGAAACTGTTAGCACTCTATAAATTATGTATGGTTGATAGACAAACGACAAAGGTAACTATTTCAACCTACTTTAGAGTTGAAGCACTAGCCTACTCAACTCGAAGAGGGATCTCTCGTGTCACTTGATATTTTTGTGATAATCAGTGGCTAGATTTGGTTTGTTTGGGGTTTTTTAATAAAGTTGTTGGCAATTAAGGGGAGGAACACTCAGGGCTATGGAGTCAAAATTTTGAAAGTGGATGAAAACAATGATCGGCTAGTAGAAATATCCATAGGATAAAGGCTAAATGAGGCGATGAATCTGAGTTATATTTGAATTTAAGTAGAGTGTAGGAAGATGGAGAAAATAAATAACCGCATCAGAGAATTACTGGAATGAATTCTGAATTTGTTAAGAAGAAAATTACACAGTTTAAATTACTTAATCCAAGAGCATCACAAGATGAATTCTAGGCATTTAACTATCCACTTTAAACAGAATACAGTGCAAATGGAAATAAAGAATCACAGGAAATACATATGATGAGAGAAGATAAAACTCATATCACCACCTTTAGAATCTTTTCATAGAGACTTCAAAAGCTTATGCATGTATATTCAATTCAGCTTCAGAAAGTTACAGTAGAGTTTGAAACAACCAAAAAGGTTCCCTTGCACTTCTGCCAACATTAATTCATTCAAATGCCCCAATATTTATACAATTCGATTATAATGGCTGAAACTGAAACGTTTCAGCTTCTACAACTAATTATAATAATTTCAACTGACAGTCTTGGTATACGAACCAATTTACAATTATTACAAAAAAGACGTTTCAAAACTAGGAACGGATTTCTCTGGTCGCTCAGCTTCCTTTACGACATCTGGCTTGTCTTGATATTCTATCAAACTTATTGGTTTGGTGACATTTGGAGGTCACTTACTGGTTCCAGGAAAACTCCATTTTTTCTTGACCAGCCGCACTATTTCCTTCCACTGTGATTCAGAAGGAATATTGTAATCCATCATCTCCTTTATCAAACTATCTAGGTCAATGCATGTGGTGTAAGACATAGTCAGCAGGCCAATCTTCAGTGTTTTAAACTGATTCAAAATCTCAAAGTCTGTGGCCAAATATTCTACCAGACTTGGGCCTTTCAAACTCTCCTCCATAGCTTCAAATTTGGAATGATCCATTCTACACTAAATGAGGAGGGAATTGTAGTCTTCTTGATTGTATAATGAACCTTTTCCATCCCAAAATGGTGGAAGGCCCTTGATAAACAATTATTCAAATGTATCCTTAAACTTTTGTATACTGTGATCCATTTGCATAGCTTTGTTTTGAACATATTTGAGAAATTTGTAATTGGAAATGATCCTCTTGGCCCAAATGATCAACACAGTTCTATCCTTTACCCCAATAGTTTGAAGATCAGAAGTCGGCACAGAATTCAGCAAATCAATAGAGTTCTAGGCCCATTCTGAGGGTTTCTTGGCTAATGTTTCATTAACAACAGTACACCTACTTCGGGTCGTGGTAGACACGTTGTCTTTTTCATTTATAAAATTCAGATAAACCCTAAACTTAGCAGCCTCTGTAGCAACAGAATACAAGATCACATGTTTAGCTCCTTACCTCATTTTCAACTTGCTTACCCTCTCTTGCAAATCTTGGTTTTCTCTTTGGAGTGGATCCATCCTTTCATCTTTTATTTTCATCTCTTGTTTCATCTTTTCTAAGGCCTCCTTAAGGATTTTGATTTCCCCTATTTGTAAACTCACTTGGAACATATCTTGAACCAATCCATCAGTGCTTGATCCAGCTTTTCTATTAGCAGGTACAATGGCAGCCATATCTGATGTTGTTATTTGTCCCTGTAACCAATTTCTTTCTCTTTTTCCAGCTGTAACATTTTAGCTTTGTAATTTAGTGCTTCTTGTCTGAATCTCTCCTTTTCTTTCTCTAAAGCATCTAGCTCTCTTGTTTGTGGATGTTCTATGGGGGACATCTTTAGCCTCTTCTTTAGACTTTGAATCATCTTGTCTTTCTCATCCAAAGAATCCTTTACCCCTTGAGGGCCTTTAGATTCCAATACTTTGACCTGTGTTTTCCAGGCTTTACTGGATGCTTTCTCCTGCTTCAATTGTCCATCTAATTTGAGTGCATGTGTTGTCAGTCTGGAAATCCTCAAACCCAAACTCAAATAGTCTGAATATAGCATGTCGTTGACATTTTTGTGGAAATTTACTTTGTCTGGGGCACCAATACTTTCATAATGCACCTTGATTTCAAACACTTTATCATCATCAGCCACTGCTATGTTAAATGTCCTTCTTTCAATGTCCCTGACTGAGAGTAGGGAATATTTATGTTGGGAGATATTTTCTACCTTGGGTAACAAGTCTCTTATTTCACTATTGGCCATACTTCCTTTCACTTCATACTGTTTCATTAAGTCTTCTTTAGATTGATAAACTACCCCATGAGTCTTGCTATATACATGTTTCCTGCTGTTGAAAACCCTTGAGCTTCTCTCACTTTGTGGCATGTTTCCTTTACTAGCCTCTTCATTCTTGGTTGCACTTTACACCATCTCCATGCTCATTTTCTCTTTAGGTTCTTCTTCTTCCAAGTCCACTACCTAGGAAGATGGTGTGATTTTTATTTTCTTGAGAATATTTTGCTGACTAATGGCACCTAGTGCCTCTAAACTACTCCTCTTGTTATAAACACTCACCTTTGGAGCTTTAATAATCAACTTTGGAGAATCTTTCAGTGTCTAGACTTGTTGAGGTGCAGACTCCATTTGTTGTGTGTGATCAATCTACAAAGTAACTTCCATGTTTGCACAGGCTTCCAAGTTGGCCAATCTATCAAATTCTTCAACTTGCTCATGTTCGTAGGGGCTTTGTCTGCTCATCAATCTTCTTTTAGATATGATCTGGTGCAGGTCATATCTCCTCCCTTGTAACTGTGTAAACCCAAATTCAGTGAGTTTGGCTTGAATCTGAGGTAAACAAGACCTGGTCTTTACCACAACGGGCCCTACTATGAAAGGAAATTTTAAGTTAGATTTCTTGTGTGTTTTCAGAAAATGTTATGTCTCTAAAATAATCCTTTGTTTGATGAACTCTAAAGAAAAGATTCTTGGAGTCAAAAAGATTGGTAAAAGGAAAGGTCCTTCTTGATATCCATATACCCAAATCACAGTAGATTGTATGAACAACATCCAATCTCCCACCCTGCTTTCTATATTTGGTTACAAAGAGATTTTCATTTCTTCTAAAACCCTTGGTAGGTCTGTGTCGAAGATGAGACCATAAACCTTGGACATGATCTTATTTATGAAAATAAGCATGGTGATTCTCTTGCATTTAGTCGAGATGAATGTTGCTTCAGGGAATTCGGTCTTATTTGATTCCAAGAACATTCTCAGCAGGTGCGTGCAGTACCTAAAGTGTCTCAATGAATTGAAATTTACCAGTTGTTGGTGCATATTATCAGCGATGAACTTTTCAAAACTTATACAAACCGACTGACTAGACTCTGACATAAAAAAGGTCAAAATGAAACCCAACATGACTTCCACTACAAATATGTCGTTATCCAACCCTAAAATTTGACTAAGTAGAGAACAAGCCCACTGGAATTTGATAACCATGACACTTACATTGGAAGGTAATGACAGACTTTCAGAGTGGTGTTCAGGTTTAACAATGGTTTGCAGAAATAGGGTTTTTACTTCAAGGGGACACTCTCGGTAGACTGTGATCATTTTCTCTTCCTAGAAGGGCTCTGACACTGTGAGGGGGGACTCTGGTATACTGAGGGTGTGTCAAATGGACAGACTATCTATTTCACATAAGTCTTCTAACCCTAACTTATTCAAAATGACCTTTTCTTCCTATGAAAACTGCTCGGCACACCATATTATGAACTCAGGGAAAAGGAAAACGACTTCTACAGCATAAGGGGTAATGGAAGCTTGGGAAGCTTCAAGGAAGAGTATTTTTTTTCCTACATTGTCTAGCAAATTGGATCTGGTCACAGAAATGGGTGAAACTTTAATTTATGTGTCAAATACATCGGAATCCCTCTCAATTAGGGCTTCTTCTTTAGAGGCAAATTCTTTCTCTTTCACGAAAAAAACGACAGGGTTGGTGGCCATGATGAACAATACCTGTAAATCGGTGGAAGATGTGCGAAATTGGTTCACTATTGAGTTTTAATTTCGAATGGAGGGTTTGTGCCACTTTTCGCGCCACTTTTCAAACGTCCGAGTGCTTTGAAATATTATAGAATAATGAACCCGAGACCATCCTTTTATACATGTTTTTCCATATCGGGGATTGGATAAAATGGTTTTGGGTAGACCAATATTTTCCCCGATGTGCCTCTAAGGGTGCCACGCGTCCACGAATGAAACTGTTAAGTTATGAAAAAGGTATAAATATCTTCCTTTTTCCCACATTTTATGATATCATCTTGATTGACTTTTTGATTATTTAGGAGCAAATAGAATAGAAAATGAATAATATACTCTTTAGTGTTATTGTTGAAGTTAGATTACATAGATCCTAAAATATGATTGGAATTTTCTAGTTTTATTACAAGATTGGTTAAATATTGTCAAACCCAAGATAGCAAAGGAAATCTTGAAGATACACAAGCTAATGGAGGTTGGATACTTTATGGCGCAAATTAGTTTTGAAGATGATCGAGTTTCTTATATTGTAACTTTATAATAGTAAATTAATCCTGAGGATCTCTCGATCCTCAGGATAGCTTAATTTACCCAGATTATTATAATATATAAGGGGTAAATAGATCTTGAAAATATATAGAAGAATTGCATCCAAGAATTCAGAACTTAGAATTGATATGCATTAGCAGTTTTTGTGAAATGTTGTACCAGCTATGAAATTAATAAAAGTGTTGAGCGGTTTTACCATTTCTATATACTGAATTTCAAATAGCAGTGCTTCTAAGGACCAAGGTCCCAGTCTGAAGGAGCTATTGTTCAACCTATAATTGTATCAGTTCAATTTATGTTTTGTGATTTGATTCTCTTTTACATAAGTTAAATGAATGCATAAGTGTGTTGATGATTTTATGTCAATTGCAAGAGATAGATATTTCCTTAAGCATTATATGATTGCTGCTCCAATTCCCATTACTGAGATTTGATGCGTGATAGTTCCTCATAAGTTCACACTTGTTGTTCCTTTTACTTAGTTTACATTTGTTGTTCCTTTTACTTAGTTTACATGTGTTGTTCATTTCCATTAGAATATAGTTGTTCCTTTCAATCGAAGTATGATTTTGTCTCTTTTTTATTAGATTACAGTCTTTGTTTCTTTCCATAGATAGAGTAATTCACCTTTTTCTTTCCAGCAATTTGATTCATAATAATAGTCATTTATGCAAGTCTTTATTTAGATTCAATTACTACTCTTAAAATAAATTCAATAGATTAATTAGTTCATTTCCATTGCACAGCTTTAGATTTCAATTCCTAGAATCTTTAATGAATGTTTGAGGAACTTTATTGTTGATAAACTCATATTTGCTTTCACTGCACGATTTTATCCTCTACGAGCTATCTGCATAGACTTTGCCTATATTCTTTGAGATAAAAGACAAATCTTGGGCTTGATAAATTAATGTTAAACTAAGGTTGTTTTTAGACATCTTTAGAGCCCAACATTTTGGCGTCGTTGTCGGGGAAGAATGTCAAAGGTAGCATAGATTGTGCCTTTGGAGGAAGAGGTATTGAAGACGGAATGCAAGAACCTATGCAGGCAATAAGTAATATGCTTATGCCAGCGCCTACCTCTAGCTGATGCAGTAAGAGGTTTCATAGGTGTTTTTCCTTCTTTATTTTCTTTTTTTGTGTGAAGTGTGTATGACTAAGAAAAAAGATATTGAAAAAACAAAACCCCCACCAAAAATTACCAAAGCCTAGGGCTTGGTACTCCCTGGAAGAAGCACTTTCATATACAACATCATCTGAAAGGCAGAATCTCAAGCTTCAGTTGGACCTAGAAAAGGATCTACCCAAATCCCTCAGGTGGTAGTTTCACCAACTGCAGCCCACGCTGAGATTCATAGCAAAACTGAAGGGATTGAGCAAAGATTTCAGAGCACAGATCTTCCACCCCTCAACCCTTTAGAAGACGGAAACTCTTGTAACCTGGAGGAAGGAGAAGGAGAAACCAGTGGGATAGCTAAGACAGACCCACCACCCGATCCTGAATATCCTGTGAAAGAAGAAGGCATACCCTAAATCCCAGTTAGAGGGAGTGCAATCAAATCCCCTAAAGGATCGGATAACCAACCAATTCAAATAAAATATCCGGATCAAGAAATCCATGGATATTTCTGGCATATTTTCAATCAAATGGCAGAACCAAATCCACAACATCCCCARACTTCCACTTTGGAATATCTAATAGTTGATCCAATTGCGAATGCCCCCATGAAGGCACTTATAAAACCYGCCAACCTTTCATGGATTAATCTCAGAAGACTCRGACGCATTCTTATTTGAATTTGATGTCCTATGTAGAGGGTATGATTACACCTMTGAACCCCAAAAATTAAAATTGTTCCTCTCCACTTTGAAAGGAGAAGCTCTAYGTTGGTTCATGGGATTAGGGGGAGGAACTATAAACTCATGGGATGGGATGAAACAGGCCTTCTTGAMAAAATATCAGGATTATTGTAGAACTAGAGACTTAAAAGATGAAATCTTTCAAATGATTGCAAAAGAAAATGAAYYATTAGAAGAATATGTCGAGATATTTCAATATAATTTACAAAGATCACCCTATGGCATGTTACCAGGTGAAGTACTTAAGGMAACCCTGATTAAGGGTATGAAAGATGAATGGGTAGAAATGTTGAATTTAATGGGGAAGGGTGACATTTATCAAGAAACTTATGATGACATCATCCTATTGTGCATCAGGTGCTCAAGAGGAAGCTCACGGACCAGATCAGGGATGTGTATCCCCCTCACCAGAAATAGCAATATTGCCAGTGAGGGTGTTACATGAGCTGAAGTTGGTAATCTCTTAGAAAACTTCAAAACAGATATTTTGAGCACTTTGACAACACAATTGGATGTATTGCGGGCCAAACAAAAAAAAAATAGAAGCAGAACAAATGTTGGCCATATTTTTTCATAGGTTCAGAAGAAAACATGGTCCAAGGGATTTCCCTTTGGACATGGTCCGAGTTTGCGCTATCTATGCCAAGGATCACGACACGGAACAATGCCCATCACTTCCTAGACTAAAATTTATCTTTAGAGAGGTAGAAGAAGAAATAGAGCCATTATATCTTATGGCTCAACATCGTCAATGGAAGAATCGGCCTCCAAATACACTGCAGGACCCTTCCTCTTTCTTCTCTGGACAATATAATCAGTAGCAAGCTCCTAGTAGCACATGGCAGGGTCAAGCGTTTACTAATCAGAACTGGCATCCCCAGCAATACCCACCTGCAAATCCCACTTGGAAAAACCAACCCGCTGCAAATCGTACCTGGCAGAATCAACCAACTGCAATTTCCACTTGGACTAACTCACAATATCCCACTTCATCCTAGAAAAACTCAAACAACAACATCTACCCTTCACAGTGGCCCAACATGACTACCCAAAACCCAAATTGGAATCAGAATTGGCAACCCCCCATGGGGATGGCCCCTCAAACTCATCCTACGCTACAAGCACCACTCCAATTGCCCCAAAATCCGCAATCATAATTGTGCCCTCAACTACCATCCCAGCCTCACCCAAATCCAAATAACAGACCAGCTCAGCTCATCCATATTATGGAGAATGGGGAAGGAGAGACCAGCTCGGTAGGGTGCCGCAAACTACGGTTGAGATCAGGATGAATAATCTCTCCTGAAGAAAATAACGTTTTTCAAGAGCAGGAAAGTGAAAAACAACCAGCAATAACACCTTCAACTGTGGTAATAACAGAAGAAATTGAGCAAGGGGGAAACACAGTCGAATTGCAAGATTCTGATAAGGATGCAACTCCCTCCCCTATGTTCCTCGAAAGATTGATGATAGCAAAATCGGTCGTATATCCCAACTTCAACATTGTAGGGGAACTCAAGAATTTATATATCAAGATTCCACTCCTGCAAGCTCTTCAGGACATCCCAATCTACGCAAAAACGATCAAGGAGCTATGTGGGAGAAATCCCATCAGAAAAATAAAAAATCCATCATCAACATTTCGTGTGGTAGGAGCCTTGTCTGATCTAATTTTAGGTAGACAAGAACCAGTCAAATATGCAAATCCATGGAATCCCATAGTGAGAGTTCAGATCCAAGGTTGTTCTTTTCCCAATACACTAGTTGATTTGGGAGCATCCATCAACATCCTGACTATGGAAACCTACAATACCCTGGGTTTTAACACCTTTGAACCCACCGCAATAATGTTGCAGTTGGCATATCGATTGGTAGTTTGACCAGTTGGCACATTACACGATATAGCCATCTCCATCGACTCTTGGGAATATCTGGCGGACTTCCTCATCATCAACCCAAGAAGTGGACTTGAAGGGAATCCATTGATATTGGGTAGGCCATGGCTTGCAACAGCATATGCGTACATAGGATGTTGAGCGGGTAATATGACAATCACTAGAGGGGGTATCACAAAGAACCTCATTTTATATCCTCCTGCTAAACCAAGTCCAACTTTCGTATACACACAATTTCCACCACCATGATACCTAGAGAGGGATATACGAGCCCCTCTTACATAGGAAGAAGCCCTCAGACTTAAAAACCAGCTAGAGGATGGTGTAATCAGTGAGTTTATCAATATTCTAGCCACCATGAGCAACCCAACCTGCCAGATGCTCCAAGTTGTTCTAGACTATGAAGCATAGGGAGACCTACTGGAAGATTTAATGGAACAACAAATTCCAACTACAGTCGTTCATAACAGCAAACCTGTCGAAATTTCACCAGGGAGGTCTTTAAACATCAATGCCAATTTATATGGACAACAGCAACAAAATCTAACTCAAGTCCTCTCCAAATACCAGCAAGCTTTTGCATGGGAATATTCTGATATGAAAGGTATTGATCCGCAACTCTGCACACACCACATTTATGTTGAAAAATATGCCCGGCCTATCCGACAGCCACAGAGAATATTGAATCCTCACCTCAAGGATATCGTTAAAGAAGAATTACAAAAGTTGTTGGACGTAGATTTTATATATCCCATCTCAAATAGTCAGTGGGTTTCCCCATTAGTGATCGTCCCAAAGAAAAATGGGAAATGGAAAATATGTGTTGACTATAGGGAACTTAACAAAGCCACTCAAAAATACCACTTCCCTTTGCCTTTCATTGATCAGGTCCTGGATACTTTGGCAGGAAATAAATTCTTTTCTTTCCTAGATGGTTTTAGTGGGTACAATCAGATTCAAATTGCCCCAGAAGATCAAGATAAAACTACATTCACATGCCCCTGGGGCACTTTTGCATACAAAGTATTACCCTTTGGACTTTGTAACGCTCCAGCCACTTTTCAAAGGGCCATTATGAGCATATTCAATGATATGATCAGCAAAGGACTTGAAGTCTATATGGATGATTTCACTCCTTATGGAAACGACTTCGATCAACCACTAAATAACCTGGAGAAAATACTAGAGCGGTGCATTGCGACCAGGTTATGTTTAAGCCACAAAAAGTGTCACATGATGATGATAGAAGGTGTGGTAGTAGGGAATTATATCTTTGTAGATGGAATTAGGGTAGATCCAGCAAAAATAGAGGTAATCCTTAATCTACCTACACCACACACACAAACTGAGGTACGTAGTTTCCTTGGCATTTCAGGATACTATCATAGATTTATGGAAAATTTTGCAAGAACCGTTGCACCTTTACATGCTTTGACTGGTAATGTATAATTTCAGTGGTCTGACAAGTGTGATGTGGCATTTGCAGGACTCAAGAAGTTGATCTCGACAGCACTGGTGTTAAGGGGGGGAAATTGGAAAATACCATTTCTCATCTCCACCGATGCATCAGATATTGCCATAGGCGTTGTCCTCGGAAAGGAGGAGGACAAGAAACCCTACACCATTTATTTTATTAGAAAGAATCTTAATCCAGCTGAACTTAATTATACAGTAACAGAGAAAGAGATTTTAGTTGTTATACATGCCATCAATAAATTTCGTCATTATATAATAGGCTATCTAGTCGTTCTGTATACTGATCATTCTGCTATCAGATATCTAGCTAATAAACCAATTACTAATGGACAGGTCACTTGATGGTTGTTGGTATTGTAGGAATTTGATATCACCATGAAAGATCGACCCGGGAGAGAAAATATTGTTGCAGACTTCCTATCCCGCATACCCAAAATAGACAACTCCTTAACAGTCGAAGATCGATTTCCAGACGAGCATCTGTTTTCCATTACTACAAAGCCACCTTGGTATGTTGATGTGGCAAATTACCTGGCAGTGATAAGATTACTAGCACATCTATCATCTAGGGAAAGAAAATTGATCGTCCAACATGGCACACGATTCACCTAGATCAGCAGATATCTCTTCCATACAGGAGCTGATCTCCAGATCCGCAGATGCGTACGAGATGACAAAATCTATGACATACTAAAGGTTGAACATGATGAGCCCTGTGGTGGGAATTGTGCAGATCACAGGACTGGACACAAAATTTTGCAGATGGGCTATTATTGGCCCTCAATATTCAGAGACGCAAAGAAATATGTCCAGACCTGCGATAGTTGTCAATGGATGGGAAAACTAGGTCAGGCTGATGAAATGCCTTTGAAAGAACAAGTAGTTGCGGAACCATTTGAGAAATGGGCACTAGACTTCGTTGGCCCCTTCAATCCAAAGTCAAATCAGAAGGCCTATATTATAGTCGCAATGAACTACATGACTAAATGGATAGAGTCAGAAGCCTTACCAAATGAAACAGAAAAAGTAGTCGTCAAATTTATTTTTAAATTATTCGTACGCTATGGACTACCAAGAGAGGTAATTACTGATGGGGGGTCACAATTTATAGCTCATAGAATCACCACCCTGGATAATTATCATATAAAACACAGAATTACTTCTTTGTACCATCCACAAGCAAATGGGCAAGTGGAAAGCACCAATAAAGTCTTGGAGGCAATCCTGACAAAGATTGTCTCAACAAACAGACAGAATTGGGCTTCAGAGCTCCCAAATGCCTTATGGGATTACCGCACAACATGGCGTAATACCACTGGCTACTCTCCTTATCATTTAGTCTATGGCAAAGAACACATCTTCCTAATCGAGTTTGAAATCAAGACTCTAAGGATGGCCTAGGAAATTGGATTGGATCTTACAAAAGAACATAAACAACACCTTCAACAACTCAATGAATTGGATGAAGCACGCCTGTCTATTGTAGAGCGCACAACTGTTATTCAGAACAAAGGATGACATGGCACGACAAGCATATCAAGAAAAAATCATTTAAAAAAGGTGATTGGGCACTCCTCTATGATTCCAGATTTCAGGATTTTCCAGGAAAATTACAGACACAGTGGCTAGGACCATACAAAATCAATGAAGTCCATGATAATGGCATAGTCACGTTAAGTACCATCAATGCGTCTGGATCACCATTTTGGGTCAATGGACACTGGCTATGACTCTATCATCAGCCTCCCTCAAAAGAATCTTTCTACCAGGAAGTAAGTAAGGATCCTATCGTTCGAATTTTGGCTGGATGAGAAGGTAATCCAGCCACCCCAACTCCATAAATGTTGAATTATGTTGACACTATACATACTGTATATAATTTTGTTTTCTGTATATTTTATTTAGTTTTTTTTATTATTTTTGACAGTCATTCGAGAAAATCAGAACTAGGGAGGATAACTATAATAAACTCAATTAGCACTCTTTTATGTTCCGAACTCCTGCTTCACCTCATCACCCAAACCTTGTCTTTCGCAGAAAAATGAATGTGTCAATATTCAGCAACAGCAATTGGGCAACTATAATGAAATTCATAACATTAACAAACCATCCACTACTTAATTTTGAAATAAACCAACTCATAAATGAATTTAGTTGATGACTAATCAACCTTGGATTCAAGAAAAACACATTTCTAGGTTTCTAAAAATTACCTATTCAGATGGTTAAAAACGGAACAATTGTTGTTTCTTTTGCACACATGTTGTTCCTTTGAACGGAACAATTGTTGTTCCTTTTGCGCGCCTGTTGTTCCTTTGAATGGAACAATTGTTGTTCCTTTTGCGTGCATGTTGTTCCTTTGAATGGAACAATTGTTGTTCCTTTTGTGTGCTTGATGTTCCTTTGAACGGAATAATTGTTGTTCCTTTTGCGCGCCTGTTGTTCCTTTGAACGGAACAATTGTTGTTCCTTTTTGTGCACCTGTTGTTCCTTTGAATGGAACAATTGTTGTTCCTTTTGCGCGCTTGTTGTTCCTTTGAATGGAACAATTGTCGTTCCTTTTTTCATGCCCATTGTTCCTTTGCACACCTGTTGTTCATTTTGTTGTTCCTTCCCTACATTGCTGATAAAACGCTAAACCTTTCCTTTGGGGTACAACTTTCACCAAATAATTTGCACCAGCATTATTTCTAACGATCTATCATTATTTTGTGGACTATCTCCCATACCTTATCAAATTGTTTTTTTTTTAATCACTTTTTTCGAAATATATTAAACCTTGTGCATAACATGTAACCACCATAATTCGTTTCTTTTCCCTTATACATACAAATACACTTAAATGATATCTCGCCTTTATAATTAATAAGGAGTCTGCGACACACTTTTACTTGGCATCCTTACACTTCTTTCTGCCATCCCTTACTCTTAAGGAGTAGATGAGCCTCCCTTCATACACTTAAAAAAAAAAAATCAATAAAATTTCTTTCTTTTCCCATAAAGAATAGGGGGTCTCATCACGAGCCAACCTACCACGATCATTGGATACTAACCTAAGTGACATTCCCACTATGGCTACCACACTAGGGCAATGGCCTTTGACATTTTCTTTTGTCAAAGGACAAGAGGTCTCATCACGAGTTGACTTATTCACTTAAGTTACATTCTAGTGAGTGGCATTATCATTATCTAGATACCAAACCAGGATAATGGTCTTTTTTCGGGCAAAACTTAAATAATAAAATAAAAAATAACAAATAAATAAAATATTTTTTTTCAAAAAGAATAGGGGGTCTCATCACGAGCCAACCTACCATGATCATAGGATAATAACCTAAGTGACATTCCCACTACGGCTACCACACCAGGGCAATGGCCTTTGACATTTTCTAGTCAAAGGACAAGGGGTCTCATCACGAGTCGGCTTGTTCACCTAAGTTACAATCTAGTGAGTGGCATTATCACTATCTGGCTACCAAGCCAGGATAATGGTCTTTTTGGAAAAGATGATTCAAATAATTATCAAGGATACAGGCTCATCTAAGGGTTAAAAGGAAACCCTATTGAGGCTATGGAAGCATGTTGGAAACAGTGGCTCTACCTGTGGTATGGAAGTTTACCTTAAATGCCAAGTTTATGTGTGTCTCTAGATTTCATTCACTCAATAACGTGGCTATCATTTCGGTTGTATTCAATAAAATGGAAAAGTAACAACATTATGATATGTGGGATATTATTTAAATGAACAGATTTAATTTATTCGGCATATGTATCCTTAAAGAATTCTTTTGAGTATAGGTATATTTCAATTCCACAAAAGAGGACTAACGTTTAATGATTATCGTTAAAATATGTTGTTTGAAAATAAACCATTGATCCCCATTGGCGGTGGCAGTACAATCATTACTTCTCACCATCAATACCTACACTCATTACTTTCCCCTACACTGACGGTCGAGGTCGACCTTCATATTAATGAGGGGAGTGGACGCTCAGCGTGCTTCTCTATAAAGATAGTAATGATTGTAATAAATACCCACATTTGTAAACATTTGTTGCCTCTGATATTTGCTATTTTTGGTAATTTTTCCTCCAAGCTGGTCTAACCAAGTCTGCTACCAGGAACGATAGTCGTCCACATTTTCTTACAAAATGGGTGGCAGAGGTGTGCACAGGGAGCCAACTTTACTACAGGTTATAGAGAAGGCAAGATACATCCTTCACCGGTTGGGGTGGACGGAGTACTTCAACCATCTGCAAGGATATGACACGAATGTCACGCTTGAATTCTTTCAGAATCTACAGGGAGAAATCTCTATGGTGTGAGGCATACAAATATTAGTCACCCCAGCAATATTAGCAGAGGTCACAGGCCTCCCTACCACAGGCATTAAGTGGACAGGAAGATACACAGCACTGAAGGAAGCTATGGAAACTTTCATAGACCCTGGGGAAGAATTGGATAAGAAGGGAAAGGGACTTAATCCTAGTACCCTCAGAGAACCATGGAAGGAACTGGCAGGGATAATTCAGCGGTACATCACCTGTGATGGACGATATTAAGTAATTCAACCTTGTCACCTCAAACTGTTGGCAGCTTTAAAACAACGGTTAGTACTTAATCTACCTTTCTTTTTAATGCCATATTACATGAAGTTTCCTTAAGAACACAAAAATCCAAGGACCATGTTACTGTTATCAATCACCACAGATTAGTTAAACTGATAACAAATAAAGCACTGAGTCAAACTCAATTGACCTAGGATAACCTGATTGAGGCCAATAGACCTCCACAACTGGAGAAACCTCAATTATGCCATGAAGAACCACCACAGGAAATTGAAGATAGACAGGCAGACGAGACTACTACCCAAAGAGAAATCACATCTCCTCAAACTGAAGCTAAGGCAAACCCTGCCCAAATCACAGAGGCCCAGACCTCACAAACACAGGCATTAACGAAAAAGAGGAAGAGAGCAACAACTGTCCCTAAAACCATCATTCAGACAAGGAGAATAAGTAGACAAATTCAGGGAACCACTGAAGCAATTCGAGGTACAACAAAACAGCCTGAAGAACTTCAGAATTCTACAGAACAATCTCTACGGGAAAATTTTCAAGAAATTGGGCAAGCAGAACAAACCTCACCCATGAATGATCAGGAAGACACTCAACCAGCATTAGAGCATCTGACAGAACAATTTTTGAAGAGCTATGAGGTAGAAATAGCCCATGTTCTGGGAAGCTTGGGAACCTCAATTGACAATGGCACAAATAGTCCAGAAAAATGCCCAGAACAAGCCTCCTCTTCAAAACCAGCTGAATATTTTCCTGATATTGAAATGTCTTTTCCAGAGGACACAGCACAGGAAGAACCTCATCTTGAAATAAGAAACCCTCTTGGACAGATAGAACATTTGGAAGGAATAGAGGAACAACCATATGTTGGCCAGAATGAAGAAGACCTTAAGACCTCTCATAAACAAAAATCAGCCAAGAGCCATAAGAAAATTAGAAAGTTAAAAAAGGAAAACAAATTGTTGAAGAAAAAGGTTAAGAAGGCTGAAGTATTGAAGCAGAAGGTGGGTAAACTCAAGAAAATTATTAAGGAATTGAGGAAACAGTTAGAACAAGAAGATAAGGCCCACAAAAGAAATAAGAACAAAAGGGCCAGATTGCAAGGAAGAAACCCTCTTCCTAAAGAAGTAGTCAGTACAAATTATGTAGGGATACAAACAGACCCTGAAGAAATAGTAGTAGAAGAAACAGTATCTCAGAATGAGGAAGTAATTCATGTAGAAACACAGGAAAATATGACAACTACAGAAACAATTGATGTTGAGGTGCAGACAGACACCCCAGTATTAGAGGAAATAGCTCAACTCCTTGAGTAGAATGCTACCATCAAGAGATTGGAGGAAGAATTGATGCAGTCTCAACAAACCCTAGCTCAGAACAGAAATGAATTACTAACTATAGTAAAGCACCAGGCACTCCAGTCCCAGAAATAGAGTGCTATTGTGGATAGACTGGAATCATAACTTACACAGGTCCAGCAAGCATTAACTCAATTCAGGGAAGAGATGGGCACTATGGAAGAATACCAAGCATCCCAATCTCAAGCACAGGGTGTCACCATTGATAAAATAAAGGCAGAGTTGGGACAAGCCTAGCGAGCATTGGTTCAACACCAAGATGAGATGGTCACTAGGGCTGAACATCAAAATATTGTTAAACAACTGAAGGACATGACAGCAACAAAGAGTGAGACATATGCTGCGCTCACCAAAGCCCAAGGGAAGATAAAAAAAGGTGCAAACCCAATTAGAAAAAGCTTTGGAGCAAATCAAAGAAATCTGTGATGTCTACTCTGATGCTATTAATTGCAGAGCCCCTACCACCAATTACACTTTATTCTTGCTGGAACGATATCTATTAATAAGAGTGAAGGCCATCAAAGCAGGTAAACCTATTTCATTTTCCACTGTACCTAAGTTTATTTCATGTTTCAGAGAGAAGGATGAAAAGGTACAATACTTTTTGTGTGAATTGTACTTTCATAATTTCATTCTGGAAGAAAAAAGGGAAGATAACCCCAGCCCATTCATAGGTGACATACAGTTTTAGGCATTTCTGTCATTTACTCAGAACCAAGTCAGATGGGCTAAAGCTCATAAAACCTTCCTAAATAGGGAAGTTGGGCTAGATCTCTGGGTTAGGGGAGAACCTCCAAAGTCCTTTCCAGCCATTATGCAACATAAAACCTTTATGAAAAGAGGGGGGGTCGTAGACTCCTTAGCCCCTATCCATCTACAGGTTATACGTTCAGGTATCACTCATTTTAGGGAGCTTAAGGAGGAAGCTCATGCTGCTTCTAAACTGAGATGGGATGCATCCTCCAGTGAAGTAAAGAGTAGGGAACCCTTTGGGTATAGGAATTTATTTGCAGCTACCTACAGAATAGAGAGGTATTCTAGATTTCTCCAAGAGGAAGGGACTGTTTGGATTGGGTGCATATATAATCCCCCTATCATTTGGTTCCCTCCAAAAAGTTACCAAAAAGATTATCAAATTAACAAGAAAAGGGAGGATGTTGCTTTTGGAGAACTCAAAAGAATAAATGGGTTCAGAAGGCCTAGTGAACCAACCTTTCCACCTTACAGCATTATTTCTTTACATGTAAGATCTCATATTCCATGAAGACATGCAAGAAGGTAAGTTGGGGGGTATGTTAGGTTATGAAAAAGGTATAAATATCTTCCTTTTTCCCACATTTCATGATATCATCCTGATTGACTTTTCGATTATTTAGGAGCAAATAGAATAGAAAATGAATAATATACTCTTTAGCGTTATTGTTGAAGTTAGATTACATAGATCCTAAAATATGATTGGAATTGTCTGGTTTTATTACAGGATTGGTTAAATATTGTCAAACCCAAGATAGCAAAGGAAATCTTGAAGATACGCAAGCTATTGGAGGTAGAAGACTTTATGGCACAAGGCAGTTTTGAAGATGATCGAGTTTCTTATATTGTAAATGTATAATAGTAAAGTAATCTTGAGGATCTCTCGATCCTCGGGATAGCTTAATTTACCCATATTATTGTAATATATAAGGGGTAAATAGATCTTGAAAAGATATAGAAGAATTGCATCCAAGAATTCAGAACTTAGAATTGCTATGCGTTAGCAGTTTTTGTGAAATGTTGTACCAGCTATGAAATTAATAAAAGTGTTGAGTGGTTTTACCATTTCTATATACTGAATTTCAAATAGCAGTGCTTCTAAGGACCAAGGGCCCAGTCTGAAGGAGATATTGTTCGACCTGTAATTGTATTAGTTCAATTTTTGTTTTGTGATTCGATTCTCTTTTATAGAAGTTAAATGAATGCATAAGTGTGTTGATGATTTTATGTCAATTGCAAGAGATAGATATTTCCTTAAGCATTAGATGATTGTTGCTCCAATTCCCATTACTAAGATTTGATTCGTGATAGTTCCTCATAAGTTCACACTTGTTGTTCATTTTACTTAGTTTACATTTGTTGTTCCTTTTACTTAGTTTACATTTGTTGTTCCTTTCCATTAGAATATAGTTGTTGTTCCATTCAATAGAAGTACGATTGTTGTCTCTTTTCGATTAGATTAGAGTCTATGTTTCTTTCCATAGATAGAGTAATTCGTTTTTTTCTTTCCAGCAATTTGATTCATAATAATAGTCATTTCTGCAAGTCTTTATTTAGATTCAATTACTGCTCTTAAAATGAATTAAATAGATTAATTAGTTCCTTTCCATTGCACAGCTTTAGATTTCAATTCCTAGAATCTTTAATGAATGTTTGAGGAACTTGATTGTTGATAAACTCATATTTTCTTTCACTACATGATTTTAGCCTCTACGAGTTATCTGCATAGAATTTGTCGATATTCTTTGAGATAAAAGACGAATCCTCGGGTTGATAAATTAATGTTAAACTAAGGTTTTTTTTAGACATCTTTAGAGCCCAACAGAAACCACGGTAGTTTCCCCTGCCCACCTTCGAAAAATTATCCTTCGTGCTACTTCAATGTCAGATATGTGTCTTGGTCATCGATCTGGGCCACTCCAAGATCTATGGTCCGCTGGGTCCCATCAACTTTCGATATCGAGGATTGAAAATAACGGTTTCGGGTATACCGCTTTTTGCCCTGATGTGCCTCTGAGGGCACCACGCGCCCATGAATGAAACCATCATAGTTTCCCTAGCATGCCTTCGAAAAATTATCTCTCGCGTTATTTCACTGCCTGATATGGGTTTGGGTCGTTGATCTGGGTTGCTTCAAGATCTACAGTCTGTCAAGTCCTACATTTCACACTTCCGCTATATTTTTCCATATACCACCATAAGTGACCTTATCCTCCAAATTATCATTCTTCCATAGCGATGTAGCTCTTCGCTAAATTTTCGAGACTTGGATCCTATCTGAAAATTGTTATGGTGATAACAGAAACCATTCATCAACTAAAGAGATTTGGGACAAACTACAAGAAAACTACACAAAGGAAGCAATGAAGGAATGTGTAGAAGATAAAAAGGAAGATACACCAAAGAAAGAAGAAACATCAAATAAAATGGATGATAGCCCAAAGAAACATGCAACTAATGAATCGAATGAAGAAAAGGTGAAGGAAGTCGAATCAAGTAAGTATTCTTGTGGTGATAAATTAAATCCTTGTGATATTAGATGTACCTATGCAAATAAAAGTAGTTTTAACAAAGATAAAGATAAAAGAAAAATCCATGCCTCGAAAGAAGAGAATAATGAAGTAGAAGTTGAAGTAGACCTTGAAGGGGAACTGATTAGTGCTCTAGATTATTTGAGGAATGCAAGGGAGAAGAACAAAATGTTAATGGAACAACTATAGAGGTATCAAGAAAA
>ML789607.1:495297-509146 GCA_009831015.1 Picea engelmannii | reverse complement strand
GGCATCGGGATTTCACTCATCGGGGATTTTAGGAGTGTAGAACCGTTGCACAATGAAATCGCGATACGCGATTTCCCGATTGAATCTGGACCATCCATTATGCATGACGCGTGTCAGGAGATCCGGAGGGGAATCGGGATATTTTCCATTGGGAGATCGGCATTCCCGTGGACAAGTACTCGGGGATATCCAAGTGAAAACCCCGACAAGATCTGAGCCGTCAAACAGCAGGGACACGTGGCAGAGGATCCCAGAGAGTCGAAGTTCGGCATATCGGGGTTTTTGAATACATAGAACTCTTGCCATCCGGAATCGTGATCCGCAATTTACCGATAGGATCTGAGCCATTCAGGACGAGGACGCGTGTCAGAAGATCCCGAGGGTTCGGGGTTCGGCAATTCAGGATTCTGGATGACAAGAAACTCATGACAGGGGGAATCGCGAAATCTCGAAATGCGACGGTCCCCTAGTTATAGCACCCTAGTGGAGGACATGTGTCACTCCACGCCATCATAAGAAGTGTGGGCCATAGGCGCCGGAACAAGGGACAAATGTCGGAAGATCAAGCTTGGTCGTGAGTTCACGCCCAGTGGCATCGGGGATCGGGGAATCGGAATTGCGAAGGCATGTGCATCGCGACATCATAAACCCCGAAACCCCGATGGGTAGCTATAGAGTGGAGGACATATGGTAGAAGTTCACATGAGAACGGAGCTAGCCTAGAGGGCTAATGCGTTAGGGGCATATCGGGGATCGGAGAATCGCGAGTTCCGAGGACTCGTGAATTGCGACATCAGGAAACCCGAAACTCCGATAGGAGTTGCCCGAGAGGAAGTAAGATCCCGGCCGTAAAGGCAGTGAACCACAGGCTTGGCCTGGGGAGCTAATACGTGAGGAGCGCATCAGAATACAGAGGATCGCGAGTCATGGGGGTGAATGAGTTTGACATTAGAAACCCCGAATCCCGATATTTAACCAGGGGTTGGCATTTCGCAAATGTCGGTTTTCTGGAGATTTCTCACTCGTGGGAGATTAATCCAAAGTTTTTAAAAATTATGATAGTGGGTGTGTTACACCCCGACATGCAAAATTTCGATGGGTGAAATCCCGAAATAGATGAGCAGGTTTAAGAGTTGGTATTTCAGAGTTTCGGCTCCTGGAAGATCTAGGTGCGAGACCTCATGTCTGCGCACATCGTGAAACTTCGATTCACGAAACCCCGAATTGGACCAACATGGGTAAGTATTGATGTTTGGTATTTCGGGAACCAGGATATTCAAGGATAAGTTACCTTGTACCCGCTAGTTGCGAAATCTCGAATTGCGAAACCCCAAATTTGGTCGAGTGTATGAGGAGCGGGTGTATCGGATTTTCGGCACTCGGGTAGTTGAGGAGGGAGAACCTTTGACTTCTTATATCGCGAAGTCCCGATATGCGAAACCCCGACTCGCGGCATCCCAAATTGTCATAGTGTGACTTGGTTCGACAGTTCGTCATTTCGGTACCCGATAGACCCAAGGGTAAGTTTCCCTTGTACTCGCAAGTCTCGAAATCCCGAAAATATAGAGTGTGGAGGAGTTATTATACTTCGGTATTTTGGCACTCGAGGTACCTAAGTGTGGGCCCCACATATTCGCCAGTCTCGAAACTCCGATTCGTGAAATCCTGAAAGGAGGAATGCATAAATGGCTTAGCAAGGATAATACTGGGTGTTTCAGTATTTCGGTATCTAAGATACCTATGGGAAGGTTCTCTTACTCTCGCCAGTCCCGAAAACCCGAAGCGTGAAACCCTGAAATAATAATAGTGCAGACGAGATATGGTGTTCAGTGTTTTGGCACCCGGGATACCTAACGGTAAGTTCTTCTGTCGTCGCATATCCCGAAATACTAATATGCGAAGCCCCAAAAGGTAGAGTACCAAAACTTGTTTCGTCTTGCTGTGTATCTCAATAAGCACTTAGACCCAGTTTCGGGTTTTGGCTATTCGAAAGTCAAGAGAGCAAGGGATCGCTTGCCTCACGACTCCCCGTATCACGATAGCAGAAGTGCCTTCGTGGTAAGGACTGCGGGCATAGCCACGATCGTATGAGGGAATTTAAAAGGGAAAGGAGGGTATGCGCTAGGCTCCTTGTAATTTAATAAGGACAGAAAGACAAAAAATTTCTAGCCCCGTGGTGGGTGTGTTATAAATTGGTATCAGAGCATGGTTACAACACTTGACCTGCTTGGGCTCATGAACGGGTTGCGCAGAGACTCCATTCGGAGTACTGTTAAAATAAGTAACTGCTTATCTTGAAACCCTCAATTAAAAAGTCGAAGTTAAGAATGAAAACTCCTATTGTGTGTGTGCATGAGAAAAATATGAATTATGTACTAGTTATGAATGTATATAAATATTGACTAACAACCAACGTTTGTCTTTTGCACACAAGCGGACAATCAGCTGCTGGAAATTATAGACGCATAGAATGGTGACTCACCAAGAGGTGGGGGAAGGCTCCCACAATCGAGACGAAGAGTCTGATGAAAGGAGGGCGGTAGGGACCCCTCTAGATCTAGCCGAGATTGTGAGGAGCCTCATGGTCAAATTACAAAGCTGCAAGGATGACAATGAGAGGATGATGAAAGAACAAGAGAAGAAAACAGAAATTGACACAGTTTTACCGCAGAGCTTATCCGACCTACAAAGACAAATGTAGCATGAACTTGAGGTATAGAAACATGGTCATATCAGTGGCCACACTGAGAGGAGCACCTCGAAAAAGGTCCATCCCAAAGGTAAAGGACAAGCGGCGGACGATTCCTCTAGGAAGGAAGCTGGCGGTTCGGAGGGCTCTTCTAGCAGCAGAACTAGTTCTTATTCCCGAAGAAGACAGAAGAAGCGAAATCTCTCCAAGGGTCATAAATTCGAAGAATTCAGGAAGGCCAAACCACCCTCCTTCGACGGTGAAGTAAAAAAGGGAGAGGAAGTAGAGGCTTGGTTGTTTGGGCTAAAGAAGTATTTCAGAGTCCATGACTTTTCAGAAAATTTGAAGGCCCAAGTGGCCACCTTCAACTTGAACGGAAAGGCTTCCATTTGGTGGGAAGACCTTAAGAATGTGAAAGAGGTTCGCGAAGAGGACCTTTCTTGGGAATGGTTTGAGAAATACTTCCGGAAGAAGTATCTATCGGAAAAATATTTCGACGAAAAGACTAAAGAATTCTATGAACTCAAATTGGGGCAACTCACTATAGAGGAATATGTCAGAAGATTCCTCAAGTTGCTGAGGTACGTACCTTATATAAAAGTAGAAAAGGCAAAGGTGCAATGTTTCATCAGCGAACTACCTAAGGACTATCGGAACATAATTGAATTTGATGAGCCAAAGACCCTGGAAGGCACTATCCGAAAGGCAAGATATTGTCATGAATAGTTTGGACATCGGACATAACCTCGTGAAGGCTGGAAACCGAAGAATAGTTCGGGATTTCATAAAAAAGGGATTAAATCCCCAAGATTTAAAAACTATAAGAAGAACTCAAGGATGAGCTTCCCATCCCAGAGTGTACACCAGCAGAACTTTCCCTCCTTGAGTGGAAATAAAACTTCTGGGTCTGTACTAGTGAAGGTTGAAAACCCAAAGAGAGAACCTTTGAAATGTTGGGGTTGTGGAGAAGAAAATCTACTGAGAGACTGTCCACACCAACAATAGAATAGTCAGATAATTTACAGCATCCAAGAAGCTACCACCGTCAATGATGTGGCCAGGAGTGTGCTGCAAATTTATGCAGCCTTGGATAATAACCAAGCCGACCACCAAGCTTCAGTGGTGGAAATAGAAGGTATGATTTCCAACCATCTAGTGTCTATTCTGATTGACCCTGGTTCAAACTTGAGTTATATAGCCCCTAAGACTGTTGATAAGTGTAAACTACAACTACCTAAACCTACCAAGCCATGGTTGGTACAGTTAGCCACTAGCACCAAAAGAAGGGTAGCAGAGGCCATACTAGCCTGCCAATTAATGTTGGATGAATTCCCCACCCAAGCAACCCTTAACATATTACCCCTGGGATCGTATGATCTATTGATTGGTATGGACTGGCTAGTCACCCATAAATCTAGATTGGACTGTTACCATAAAACCATAGAATGTGTAAGTAAAGAAGGAAAAAGGATAACCCTTCAAGGGATCCAAAAACCTGTCTCAGTGAGATAACTATCAGCTTTACAAATGAGAAGGTATTTCCAAAAATGATGTCCCCTATATGAAATAGAAGTGTTGAAAACAATTGAAGGCGACAAACCAAGCCTCGACGACCACCCTACCCTGAGAGAATATAGAGATGTATTTCCGAAAGAGGTACCGGGTCTACCTCCCAGAAGGGACATTGACTTCTCGATAGAACTTGCACCGGGAGCGGTGCCGGTGTCTAGGACACCCTACCGGATGAGCACACCTGAACTAGTTGAACTCAAATTGCAATTGAGAAAAATGATGGATAAGGGCTATATCCGGCCCATCGTGTTTCCATGGGGAGCACCAGTCCTGTTTGTGAAAAAGAAGGACGGTACGCTTAGACTGTGTATAGATTATAGACAACTCAATAGGGTAACTATAAAGAACAAGTACCCCTTGCCCAGGATCAATGACCTGTTCGATCCATTGGGGGGTGCGTCTATTTTCTCAAAGATTGACTTGAGGTCGGGATACCATCAAGTCTGAATCAAGGGTGAAGAAATCCATAAAAATTCATTTCGGATGAGGTATGGTCACTATGAGTTTGTGGTAGTGCCATTTGGGTTAACCAATTCCCTTGCCACTTTCATGTGCTTGATGAACAATGTACTCAACAAATTCCTAGACAAATTTGTGCTGGTTTTTATTGACGATATATTAATTTACTCCAAGAATGGAGAAGAGCATGGAGAGAATCTTAGGCTTGTGCTGCAAGTGCTAAGAGAACATCAGCTCTATGCCAAATTCAAGAAATGTGAATTCTTCCAGAAGCAAATACATTACTTGGGCCATGTCCTATCTGAAGAAGGAGTAGTAGTAGACCCTGACAAAATCAATTCTATCATGGAATGGCCTACTCCAAGGGATGTTTCAGATATCAGATCCTTTATGGGATTAGCAGGATACTATAGGAGATTATAAAAGGATTCTCCAAGATTGGTTGTCCAATCACTGCCCTCCAGAAGAAGAGGACAAAATTCACATGGACACAAAAATGTGAAGAAAGATTTCAAACCCTGAAACATCTACTGACCCACACACCTGTGTTGAAGATCGTCGATCCCAAAGCCGACTTCCTCGTGTGCACAGATCCCTATAAGGAAGGGCTCGGGGAAGTCCTTATGCAAGGAAGAAGTGTGGTCTGCTATGAATCCCAAAAATTGAATGAGCATGAAGTCAACTATGTGACCCATGATCTAGAGCTGGCTGCCATAGTGCACGCCTTGAAAATGTGGAGGCATTACCTCCTGGGAAGAAAATTTGTACTTATGACAGATCACTGTGGATTGCGATATTTGTTTGACCAACCGAAGCTCAATGCCAGATAAGCTAGGTGGATGGACCTCCTTAGCGAGTTTGATTTTGAAATCAAACACATTAAAGGAAAATAAAATAGGGTGGCAGATGCCCTTAGCAGAAGCATGAAAACAATTCACCTGGCCGCGGTGAGTACCTGCGAGACGGATGTCAAAGAAAGAGTCATAAATGCACAAGAGACAGACACATTATTCGAGACTGTGACCTTGTACCTACAACAAGAACCCACAGGGATAAAGTATGGAGGCTACCAGATGATGGAAGGAGGTCTACTCACTTACCGAAGCAGATTGTATATCCCATATTTTGACGACTTGAAGAGGTTCATACTGGATGAACTACATAAAAGACCCGATGCTGGTCATCCAGGATACCAGAAGATGACCAGGACCACCAGGAAACAATTCTATTGGACAGGATTGAAGAAAGACATAGTTGAGTACCTAGCCAAATGCATATAATGCCAACAGGTAAAATCAGAACACCGACACCTAGTAGGATTATTACAACCTCTACCAATCCTGGAATGGAAATGGGAAACCATCTCCATGGATTTCATCACCTGATTACCAACCTCGACCAAACAAAATGACGCCATCATGGTAGTGGTGGATAAATTGAGCAAGTCTGCTCATTTTATCCCTGTCAAGTCGACTTGCAAGGAAATAGACATAGCTCAGGTATTTATGAAGGAGATATTCAGACTACATGGTATGCCAAAAGAGATCGTGTTTGACAGAGACACAAAATTTACTTCCAACTTTTGGAAATCACTGATGGCAGGTTTAGAGACCAAGTTGTTGTTTAACACCGCCTATCATCCCCAAACCGATGGAAAAATGGAAAGAGTGAACCAAGTACTAGAATACATGCTAAGAATGCATGTAATGCATCAACCCAAGAAGTGGGAAGACTACCTTCCATTGGTGGAATTCGCCTACAACAACGACTACCAAGAATCCTTAAAGATGAGTCCCTTCAAAGTCCTCTATGGTAGGCCATGCAACACTCCCGTCAGCTGGAGTAATCCCGTAAAAATAATTTCTTTTGGACCCGACATGTTGAAAGAAATGGAACAACAAGTGACTCAAATAAAAAAAAACCTGAAGGTCGCTCAAAGCTGACAGAAAAGCTATGCCGACCAAAAGAGAACCCCAAGAGAGTTCAAGACAGGAGACCATGTATATCTCAGAGTTAGACCCAGAAAGAGTTCTCTGAAAATGGGAGCTTGTGCCAAGTTGGCACCTCGGTATTGTGGACCCTTTGAAGTTCTAGATAGAGTGGGACCTGTAGCCTATAGTCTAGCACTTCCTCCCACGGTAAAAGCACATAATGTTTTCCATGTTTCATTATTGAAGAAATATGTACATGATTCTAATCATATAATTGACTGGTCTGTGATCTAGGTGGAACCGGAGGGAGAATTCCTACTAGAACCTCAATGCATACTGTTCAGAAAGGAAACCCCGCTCCAGAACCAAACCATTTCACAGGTCAAGGTGCAGTGGAGACATTTTGGCCCAGATGAGGCTACATGGGAAATGGAGGATGTTATGAAACATGCATATCCGATTTCGTTTACCTCTGTACATACATTTCATATTGATAGATAGAACATTGAGGACGATGTTCCTTTAAGGGGGAGAGAATTGTAACACCCTGTTTCCCCCAGTCTGTAAAAATAACTATACTGGCCAAGAACTATGCAAACTCAAAGATGTGAATGTGTGATTTGAATGGACCTTAGTAAAAGGTCGATGAATGTAAATAATGTTATGAATATATGTTCCAGGACTACTAAGAGGGGGATGTGCTGAAAAAGAGACCACGATGGCTGAAGAAAGGTGGTGGAAGGCACCTGGAATGGTGGCGTTAACTTCCACCGAACCAAACCGTATTTGGTCTTCATTGGCCCGGAGAACCAAGAGCGGCTCACTGGCCCCGAAATGAATTACTCGCCAGGTTGGTAGGTGAAGAGGCTCCTCATGAGTTAATGAGGGATGGGGATGAACCGCCCATCTGTGGAAGCCCCAGACCTGACCACCACGGGGAAGTTCGTGCCACACACAACCTCGCCGGAAAAGAAAAGGAAAGAAAGAGGTGGGGGAGGGAGTCAGTCGCGACAGAGATCGCAAGAGGGGGAGAAATTAGAAGAACTCTGGAAAATATACAGGGTGATTGATGAGCGAAGAAGAGGGAGAGTAACCCTCGTTCTCGATTTCTGACGAACAGAGACTCAGTCTCACAGCATCGTGGTCTAAGCTCAGGGGTGGCTAGTGGTAAATCCATTCAGAATCATTGAGCCTACAGTTGGGTGGAAACAAGAACCCCTCTCAGCAGTTGCATCAAACCTGGTGTTTTTCTGATAAGTGTTATATCTCATATCTTGAAATTAATATTCTGGCATGTATTCTCATGGTTTGTGAAATTATGAATGGTTTCAATATAAGACTGTCTGTACGGTGTTTTGATTAGAAATGGTGGCTGCATGCTTATATTGGAAAGACCACCCATGGCTTATGTAAATATAAACACACACACACACACACACACACACACATATTCTTTGGACAGATTTAGCTTTCAAGTCTGTTCTCGGGAAATTCATTCCCTTATTTGTCTTAAGTAATGCCCTGGATAGATCTCCCCACAGGGACACCCTTCTTGAAATTTTATCCAAGAATATGCTGGAGGATTTTATGGCGTAAGTCTGAAAACCCTGCACGAGAGAGAATGACCCTCTTAGACTTAGGAAATTTTGGTGTTTCGACACCCGGGGTACCTAAGTGCGAGTTTCCTTGTACTTTCAAGTCCCGAAACCCCGATTCGCGGAGTCCCGAAATGACAGTGTGTGGATGGATTAGGAAACTTTGGTATTTCAACACCCGAAATACCCAAGGGTGAATTCCCTTGTGCTCGCAAGTTCCAAAACCCTGACTTGCAAAATCCCGAAATGATATAGTATGGAAGAGTTATGAGGTCTCGATGTTTCAACACCCGTGATACCTAAAGGTGACTTCCCTATACTCGCCAGTCCCAAATCCCCGACCCATGAAATTTCGATGGGTGAAATCCTGAAATAGATGAGCAGGTTTAAGAGTTGTTATTTTGGAGTTTCGACTCTCGGAAGATCTAGGTGCGAGACCTCCTGTCTGCGCACATCGCGAAACCCCAAATTGGAGCAGCATGGGTAAGTATTGATGTTCGGTATTTCAGGAATCAGGATATTCAAGGATAAGTTACCTTGTACCCACTAGTTGTGAAATCCTGAACTGCGAAACCCTGAATTTGGTCGAGTGTATGAGGAGCGGGTGTATCGGCTTTTCGACACTCGGGTAGTTGAGGAGGGAGAATCTTTGACTTCTTATATCGCAAAGTTCCGATATGTGAAACCCTAACTCGCGGCATCCTGAATTGGCATAGTGTGACTTGGTTCGGCAGTTCGGTGTTTCGGCACCCGGAAGATCCAAGGGTAAGTTTCCCTTGTACTTGCAAGTCCCGAAATCCTGACTTACGAAATCTCGAAAATATAGAGTGTGGAGAAGTTATTATTCTTCAGTATTTCGGCACCCGGGGTACCTAAGTGTAGGCCCCATGTATTCACCAGTCTCGAAACTCCGATTCATGAAATCCCGAAAGAAGGAATGCCGAAATGGATTAGCACGGATAATACTGGGTGTTTCGGTATTTTGGTATCTGAGATACCTATTGGCAAGTTCTCTTACCCTCGCCAGTCCCGAAAATCCGAAGCACGAAACCCCGAAATAATAATAGTGCAGACGAGATATGGTGTTCAATGTTTCGACACTCGGGATACCTAACGGTAAGTTCTCCTGTCGTCGCATATCCCGAAATCCCGATATGCGAAGCCCCGAAGGGTAGAGTACTAAAACTTGTTCCGACTTGCTGTGTATCTCGATAAGCACTTAGACCCATTTTCGGGTTTCGACTATTTGAAAGTCAAGAGAGCAAGGGATCGCTTGCCTCACGACTCGCCGTATCACAATAGCAGAAGTGCCTTCACGGTAAGGACTGCGGGCATAGCCATGGTTGTATGAGGGACTTTAAAAGGGAAATGAGGGTCTGCGCTAGGCTCCTTAGAATTTAATAAGGACAGAAAGCCAAAAATTTTCTAGCCCCGTGGTGGGTGTGTTACATCATGTGTGTCCATATTTTCTTCATTAATATACTGATCAACATTTATGTCTTGCTCCATATCTTCATCCTCCATTTCCTATGATGGAAAATATGAGACAGGATAATGAGAACCAGACATAACCACCTGTGTGACTTGAAGTGTCCCATTATTAATAGAATGATCTCGCTCTTGGTCAGCTACATAAAAGTATGAACTCGAATTTAATATACAAGAGGTTTCTTTTTCATCAAAAGGAAAGAAGGGGGGAATGGAATGGTGGGAGGATACATATGCTTCTTGTGAAAATGCATGTTCACTCTAATCTATACACCCCAGAGTAAAGAAAGATCTAGACATATGATGTTTAGCAAAGTCATTAGTATTTTCAGAGTGTGCATCTGAATCCAAAACAACATGAAAATGAGCTTTAAGGAACAATTTGTATTCTTTATCCTTCGGTTGATCTATTTAATTAGTAAGATAAATTAAACGGAGAATCAAATCGGTGATAGAGGGTCTATAATCCAAATGAAATCTATAGAAAAGATGCATAAATATAATAAGAAAGTTATCAAGAGATTCATCTTTATTCTTCTTAATCTCTGATATTTTTGCACACAATTCATCATAATTATAATTCTCAAAAGCATGTAAAAATTCATGCATAAATTGCTCCCATGTGTGAATAGAGGAATCCGAAAAAGTATCACAACAACTCTTGACCCGGCCTATAAAAGTGAGAGTGAACAACTTGCAAATGACACCTTCATGATATATATTCTGAATTTGTTTTTCCAGAACTAAAAAATATGTTCATATGTAGATGTTTTACCCTCTCCACCAAATTTGAGACAAGAGTTGAAAAATATTTCTAGGAGTTTTAAGAAGTAAAGAACCAGAAATACATATCCATAAAGGGATATGGAAATGAGTGTTACACACCAAATTCCGACACTACTAAGTGTTGCACTTATGTATCACATTCTACTAAGTGTCACACTTATGTATCACATTCTACTAAGTGTCGATTTGTCGCACTACTAAATGTCACACTTATGTATCACATTCTACTAAGTGTCGATTTGTCGCACAACTAAATGCCACACTTATGTATCACATTCTACTAAGTGTCGCATTTAAATTTCACAACTTTATCATTATGTGGGGGTACTTTTCATTTTCCCTAGATATGATTGATGAGAAATACATCATTTGGAGGTCGAAATTCTTCTTTTTCCTTGAGATTTTGGATTTAATTGAGATTTATCTCCCCCTTTCCCATATACAAGGAGAGAATTTCAGAGTATTATACTTCTAATATTGAGACATTTAAGAGGAGGAGAATTGAGAGCATCATATCTATGATTGTGTGAGATGCAAGGGGATGGATAAGAGATCTTGGAGGAGCTTCCACAATGCCAAACTTGAGATTGTAAGTGCTTCCATTTTGTTGTCTTTCCATTAATACATAACTTGGCCTATTCCTCTCATGTCTATGTGTTCAAGTGTATGCATGTCTATTGTTGTTAAAATTCATCATAGATAGATCTATTTTCACTTAACAATATAGTGTGGAAGAAGGAGGTTTCACTTTGTTCTTTGCAGGCCTTTTCTTACGCATAGAAGCTTAGACATCAAGGTCAAAGGATGTAGCAGTGAGGACAATCATCTTAAAAAGGTAAGTCATCCATCTCTTCCTTCTCATTATAATTGTCGAATTAGGTCTATGAGGAAATTATTTCTCCATTTGTTTTGTTCTTTCTTGGATCAAGAGGGGTCTTGATCTAAGGGGAGTTTCACCTGTCCACAGGGGGAACTTTACTATCATATAAAATTGGTGACTCCACTCGGGAAAATTGTCTTGAGTCTTTCCTTGGTTTTTTCTAGCCTTTTGAGTCTTGCTTGTTATATGGTATTTTTTGTTTTGATGCTTCTTCTTTGATCTCTCTCCTTCCCATGTCATCATTAGGAATATCTCTGAGCCAAATATCTAACCCTATCTCAGATCTGGGTAAATATTGAGTTTTTTAATCATTTTACAGTATTTATCACCCCCCTATAAGGGAGTACAGAGTGATGCAAACCCGATCATCACCCCCCCACAATTTACTAGGGAGCAATATTCTCCTTTTCAACGCCTTGTCTACATAGTTGCATGAGTGATAGTTCCTATTTTGAGTGAATTTTGAGCTTGTTTTACCTTTTCTTTGTTATATTTTTGTCTCTGGCCTCCTCATCAGAGCCTCTTATTTTTGTATGAGGATTTGTTTTCTTAGGATACAATGGTCATCATTGCCTTAATCCTCTTTGACTCTCTTTTTCTTTTCAATTTTATTTGAATGTACATCACCATCTTGGGTTAACTGTGATCCTTAGAATGTGTCTTTGGCATCTTTGGCTTGAATGTCACTTGCTCTTGATCTGTAATGTTTTGAACTTTGATTCAGAGTTATTAAATTGATCTTTTTATTTTCATTCAAATTGCTTTTCGAATTGAAAATTGCACTCATTTTTTGGGATTTTGTTTGTTTATGACCTATTATAAAATTAGTTTCTTGTTTTGAGTGGAAAGTATTGAGATATTTTTTTCATTTGATTTCTTTTGATGCTTATCGACCTACTTGATTATATTTTTTGGTTTGCATTATTTTGTTGTGCGATCCTTTCCATTTTCATTTAGTTCTTTTCATCTAATTTAAAAGAAAGAAAACAAAAGAAGTTGCATCAAAAAATTTCATTGCATTTGAAAGCATTGGAAAACCAAAAAGTGATTGCATTCTAATTAGTGGGTGGAGCATTTTTGAGCTTGCATTTTAAAGCGAAGTAAATTGCATTTTTAAACACCAAGAATCATATATCCTACATTTTCTTTGATTCATATATCAAACACCTTTTGCATTCAAAGAGTAGTTCATGTTTCTTGCATTGAATGTTACACTTGTTTCTTTGCTTGAGACATCTTTCTCCTTTCTGCAGATAGGCTTCATGAAAAATAAAGATTGCATTCCATTCATTTTTTATTTTGAATTCTTCTTGAAGTTAGAGTGATAAAATCATATAGTTCACTTCCATTTACCCTTTTGTGTAACAACAACCATAAAAGGAACAAGGTACCTAATATAAAATCAACTAGATTTTTCTTTATTAGAGAACGATCACAAGTCTATGTTGTAGGGCCTTGGTTGTAGGGTGGAGAGTAAATTGTCTAAGGCCACTGAAACAAAACTAGGAACACTAATGAGCAAAAATCCATTAGTAATGTGAAGTGTTTTTTGGGAAAGCTCATCTAACATAGGAGTCAAGTGGTAGGAGAATGTAACATCCCTCTCTTGCGCGCACTGAGCGAACTTATTCTTTGAGGACACTTGCTTGCAAGTGATCCAGATTATTATACTATTGGGCATTTGATTATGATTATGAGGCACTATGAATTGATGACATGTTATTTTGCTGTATTGACATAGACAGGTTCTATTGACTCTGTTTTCTGAGTGTGCAGGATTTTGGACCTCAAGGATACAGAGGCATCGATGAAACCCCTTGGACTCCGGATCTAGTCGAGGTTTGATTGTTGTATTTATGACATTTGTAAATCTAATTAGTTGATGTGATTATGGATATTATTTCTGACATGATTCGTTGATGATTTAGGATGACGATAGCTTGCCGACCAAACTCACATGTGGAGTAGAGGGGTCACAGACGATAACCAGATACATTGAGGGAGAGGTGTGGACAACAACCCTACCACAACCTACTAGCACTCCTGTCATGGCTCGAACTGTAGGTTAATGATTACCTAGTTCGAGACGACCCACGATGCCATGAGGGAAGACTGCAACAGTTGCTCACGATGATTCTAAGGGGCGCTCAATAAGGCAGTGGCCTTATTTCTTAGAGGCCCTTAGTCTCCCACAAGATCACCTGATGGAGTATTGACTCCAGGGGTTTTTAATGTCTACAATGTCAGTCAAGAGGCGAGTGGAGCCCTTGGATCACGTAGTGCATCCTGAAGGTGCAAGATACCATATATATAAAATATGCAGAACAGAAACAAAATGCTAGAAATGACAGAATAACAGTAAAATATCCAGCATAATCTTCACAATACACAGAAATGATATACAAAATAGCAACAGAAATAGCACTTTGAATCAGATAGCAATGTTCAC
>ML789607.1:472758-488931 GCA_009831015.1 Picea engelmannii | reverse complement strand
GGAAGATCCTTCTAGAAGCGGAAGCTTCTATTAGGTCTTCTTACATCCACCTTATTCTATTTTATTGAAATGTCTTATTAATATTGACCTTTATTACATCCGAATACATTGATCTACCTATGTGCGGGTTAGGACCTTAACAGAAGGGCACGTCGTGCAAGAAAAATGGAAAGAGGTGAGTGGCACCCTTGGAGCATGTAGTGCATCCGGAAGGGCATGTCGCGCAAGGGAAACATAATGAGGCGAGTGGCACCCTTAGAGCACCTAGTGCGTCCTGAAGGGAACGTTGCGTTGTTGAATAATAAATGAATAAACCTAGATGGCCTTAGAACGAATAATATGATGATAAATATTTCAAACAATTTCCCTAATAAAATGTCGTCCAACCTAGGAAAATAAAATCTGGGTCTAAGTAATTCTTGTGATTAAAAACTATATATAATTATACAAAAATAATAAATAATAAATAAATAATAATAATAATAATCATTAATCATGTGACGAGAAAGGGGAAATAATTGTTTTGTCACATAGACTATTTAAAAATAATTGTTAATTAAAAAGAAAAAAAAAGGGGGGAAAAAGGTAATTTTCTACACTTGCCATTTTGAGTTTTAAATGAAAAGGGAAAGAAGGAAATTTAAAAGAATTAGGAAACTAAGGGAAAAGGGGGAAACATAAAGAGAAAGGGAAACTAAGGAAAAAGGAAAAATGACTAACTTAGTAAGGTATCTTGCCATTAAGAACTTTCTAAATTGAACTCAACTAGTAAATTAGTAAGGGAGTAAGCCATTAAATTGTGTAAGGGAATATGAGGACACCTAGGAGCGATTCTAGGAATGCTTTTTGGTGGGTGAGGGAAATAGGAGTAATTAATTAATTAATGAAATTAATTTCTGGTGCAATGAAGGGGATGGGTGACACATGTACGGGAAGGATTTTTTCTGAATCAAATATTGGGAATTAAATTAAATGGGAATTTGGGAAAGAAAATGACTTAGAAACTCTATATAAAGAAGAGATAAGGAGGAGGATAGATCTCTTCTATTATGCGTAACGTTACACTGCAGAATTTTAGATTGACTGACTTAGATTGTGGGAGTTGTGATCCAGGTGGATATCGATGGCCACCCACCTTTTCCAAATGGCTCAAAACAGTTTTCTGGCCATTTTGGCAATTTACTATTTTTAGCAGGTTTTAACTTCCGGGGCCATTTTGAGGTCCTAAATGAAGGTTTTTTTATATAGAGGTTCTCAATGATTTTCAAAGGCATGATTCAGCCCCCAAAATGAATCTCCTCGACGATACCTTTCCAACAAGCTATCACACGCTTAAAACAAAGATCGTATGTGAAAGTTACGACCCCGGGAAGTTGATGTACTAACTTACCCAAACAGGGCCCACATGACTTTTGGCGCTTCACCTCCTAGGGTTAGGTTTTTGGATGTCTAGGACTTTTGGCATTCCCGTCTATTGTAAAAATGCCTTCCGAGCCTCATTGTAATCAACTTGTCACGGATTCAAGTAGCCGTCACATCTCTTCTCAGAGATAAGATGCCACCATTCTAGCGAGTCTTTCACTCTGTATTTTACAGTCTCTGTACATTTATTTCATCAAAAAAAATTGTGTATTACTGTATATTTGTGACTCTTGTTATTTCCGCTATATCTCTGTTATATTGTTGTCTCTCTTGCAATATCTCTAAATATTTATGTGTTATATCTCCGCTCTCATTTCGTGCCGAAAATAATCCGAATCAATGGTATCAGAGCAGGATTCTCTTAGTGCATGTCCCCGACAAGGTCTAAGTATAACAAGTTGGGCCTTGAGCTTGTCTCTCTTGAGGACGATCGCTCTCGCACACCCAAGAAACCCTCAATGGCGGAAGAAAAGAAAAACGATGGAGAAGACGATCCTATCAGTCTGTTGCTTGAGAAATCTCTCACGCGACAGAGGGACGAAATGATGGAGAATTTTTCCCACATCCTTCAATGCTTATCGATCACATCAGGTGAATCTTCATCAAGAGGCCACTTTGGAGGCACCTCGCCTTTTAAGGTACAGGTTAATTTTGATATTCCCATATTTGAAGGTCAAATAGAAGCACGTTCCCTAGATAAATGGTTAAATCTGCTAGAAGGTTATTTCTCTGTTCATAATTTTTTCGACAAGGAAAAGATCACCTTCGCACTCCTTAAGGCTCTCCCCCATGTAAAACATTGGTGGGAAACTTACTGGGAGCAGAGTTCTACAGAGGATTCTGGAATATATGGGGCTCAACCCACTTGGGATTTTTTTGTGGATGCGGTAAAGGAACAATATTACCCTGTTGGCAACTATGAGGACCAGTACATGAGATGGACGACACTATGGCAAGAGAGGGGCCAAGCAGTTCTGGAGTTCACCAATACCTTCCATACCTTGCGCACCAAGCTGGGTATCAAAGACTCTGAATGACATTTGGTTCTGAAATACTGTGGGGCTCTACACAGATACATCCAAACTGAAATGGATTTTCTGGACATCTCATCACTCGGTGCTGCTTATCGATATGTTGTTAAAATTGAGAAGAAATTTAAGCACCATAACAAACAGGAATTCGGGTCTGCAAATTCGCAACAACCAAAGTATGAAAAAGACAACCTGAACAAACAGTCTCCCGAAAACCAGTCCAAGACACAGGAAAAGAAGGGTCACAGGAAAACAAAGAAGAACACTGGAAAATGGTGCGAGTTCCACAAAATCCCTTGGCACAACACCAATGAATGTAGATCAAAACAATCATTGGTGGATGAGATCAAAGACAATGAGACAAACCTTGATTCAGAATCTGATTCTGAAAATAATGGTAAAAGACAGATCATCGACGCAGACCCACTGCTATTGTTGCGACTGCAACAATTCAACCAGAAGAACCAACAGATCCCGAAGAGGGGGAGCACATTTTTCATTCACAGATGTGGGTGAAGGGGACCCCACTGCATTTTATTGTTGATAGCAGAAGCTAGAAGAACCTCATCTCAGCAGAGGTCCTCAAACAGTTGGGATTGTCGACAACACCACACCCGCAACCATACAACATTGGGTGGCTTCGCCAAGGATGAGATCTTCGTGTCAACCAGCAATGTCGATTGTCATACGACATCCAGCCCTTCAAGGACGAGGTATTATGTGATGTTTCCCCACTAGATGTATGTGATGTTCTCTTGGGCAAACCATATATGTGGAAGCGGCATGCTATTTATGAGTCTCGACCCGTAGTATCATTGTTACTTTGGGGGGTCATCTCTACAGAATACCAGAGGTAGTTCCAACTATTGTTCCACCTAAAAAGTGCTGCAATGTAGTATCTCATACTACAAAATTCAGCTTCTTCCCAATCTGTTTGAAAGGGGAACAAAAGGACATTGCAACCACTACATTTTCTCCCCCTGCACCTTCTATCCAATAGAAGAAGGTCGACAAGGTTGCAGAAAATCACAAAAATTCCTTCTTCACACCTTCCTCTCATGTAGCTCGACTTGTTGAAAAGCCTCTACTTCCACAGGTTCATGACAGACTTCCACAAACTAAGCAGCGCGACGTCTCCAACAATACAAACAGCTCACCTAGATGCAGATCCAACAAACGCTTTTCCCTCTCCCCCGGGAACTCAACGCAATGGAGACCATTGATTCCTAAGGAGGGAGGACTGATCCAGGTGGATATCGATGGCCACCCACCTTTTCCAAATGGCTCAAAATAGTTTTCTGGCCATTTTGGCAATTTACTATTTTTAGCAGGTTTTAACTTCCGGGCCCATTTTGAGGGCCTAAATGAATTTTCTTCTATATCAAGGTTTTCCAATATAGCCAAAGGCATGATTGAGCCACCAAAACGAATCTCCTCGAAGATACCTTTCCAACAAGATCTCACACGCCTAAAACGAAGATCGTATGCGGAAGTTACGACCCTGGGAATTTGATGTACTAACTTACCCAAACGGGGCCCACATGACTTTTGGAGCTTTATCTGCTAGGGTTAGGTTTTTGGATGTCTAGGAATTTTGGCATTCCCGTCTATTGTAAAAAGGCCTTCCGAGCCTCATTGTAATCATCTTCTCACGGATGCGAGTAGCCGTCACATCTCTTCTCAGAGATAAGCTGCCACCATTCTAGCGAGTCTTTCACTCTGTATTTTACAGTCTCTGTACATTTATTTCATCAATAGAAATCGTGTATTACTGTATATCTGTGACTCTTGTTATTTCCGCTATATCTCTGTTATATTGTTGTCTCTCTTGCAATATCTCTAAATATTTATGTGTTATATCTCCGCTCTCATTTCGTGCCGAAAATAATCCGGATCAGTGGCATCAAAGCAGGCTGCTCTTGATCGTTTTTAGTGCATGTCCCCGACAAGGTCTAAGTATAGAAAGTTGGGCCTCGAGCTTGTCTCTCTTGAGGAAAATCTCTCTCGCAAACCCAAGAAACCCTCAATGGCGGAAGAAAAGAAAAATGATGAAGCAGACGATCCTATCAGTCTGTTGCTTGAGCAAGCTCTCACGCGACAGAGGGACGGAATGATGGAGAAATTTTCCCACATCCTTCAACGCTTACCGATCGCATCAGGCGCATCTTCATGAAGCGACCACTTTTGAGGCACCTTGCCTTTTAAGGTACAGGTTAATTTTGATATTCCCATATTTGAAGGTCAAATAGATGCAGATGCCCTAGATAAATGGTTAAATCTGCTAGAAGGTTATTTCTCTGTTCATAATTTTGCCGACAAGGAAAATATCACCTTCACACTCCTTAAGGCTCTCCCCCATGTCAAACATTGGTGGGAAACTTACTGGGAGAAGAGTTCTACAGAGGATTCTGGAATATATGGGGCTGAGCCCACTTGGGATTTTTTTGTGGATGCGGTAAAGGAACAATATTACCCTGTTGGCAACTATGAACACCAGTACATGAGATGGACCAAACTGTGACAAGAGAGGGGCCAAGCAGTTCCAGAGTTCACCAATACCTTCCATACCTTGCGCACCAAGCTAGGTATCAAAGAATCTGAACGACATTTGGTTCTGAAATACCGTGGGGCTCTACACAGATACACCCAAACTGAAATGGATTTTCTGGACATCTCATCACTCGGTGCTGCTTATCGATATGCTGTTAAAATTGAACAGAAATTTAAGCACCAGAACAAACGGGAATTTAGGTCTGCAAATCCGCAATAACCAAAGTATGACAAGGACAACCTGAACAAACATTCTCCTGAAAACTTGTCGAAGACAAAGGAAAAGAAGGGTCACGGGAAGACAAAGAAGGACACCGGAAAATGGTGTTAGTTCCACAAAATCCCTTGGCATAACACCGATGAATGTCGCTCAAAACAGTCATTGGTGGCCGAGCTCAAAGACAAGGAGACAAACCTTGATTCAGAATCTGATTCTGAGAATAATGGTAAAAGACAGATCATTGACGCAGACCCCACTGCTATTGCTGCGACCGCAACAATTCAATCAGAAGAACCAATAGATCCCGAAGAGGGGGAGTGCCTTTTTCATTTATAGATGTGGGTGAAGGGGAACCCGCTGCATTTTATTGTTGATAGTGGAATCCAGAAGAACCTCATCTCACAAGAGGTCGTCAAACAGTTGGGATTGTCGACAACACCACACTCGCAGCCATACAACATCGGGTGGCTTCGCCAATAACGAGATCTTCGTGTCAACCAACAATATCGATTATCATACGACATCCAACCCTTCAAGGACGAGGTATTATGTGATGTTGCCCCACTGGATGTCTGTGATTTTCTCTTGGGCCAACCATATATGTGGAAGCGCCATGCTGTTTATGAGTCTCGGCCCCGTTGTGTCATTGTTACTTTGGGGGGTTATCTCTACAGAATACTAGAGGTAGTTCCAACTATTGTTCCACCTAAAAAGTGTCGCAAGGTAGTATCTCATACTACAAAATTCAGCTTCTTCACAATCTGTTCGAAAGGGGAACATAAGGACATTGCAACCACTACATTTTCGCGCCCTGCACCTTCTATCCAACAGAAGCAGGTCGACAAGGTTGCAACAAAGCACAAAAATTCCTTCTGCACACCTTCCTCTCATGTAGCTCGACTTGTTGAACAACCTCAACTTCCACAGGTTCATGACAGACTTCCACAAACTAAGCAGCGCGACGTCTCCAGCAATACAAGCAGCTCACCCAGATGCAGATCCAACAAACAATTTTCCCTCTCCCCCGGGAAATCAACGCAATGGAGACCATTGCTTCCTAAGGAGGGAGGATTGATCTAGGTGGATATCGATGGCCAACCACCTTTTCCAAATGGCTCAAAACAGTTTTCTGGCCATTTTGGCAATTTACTAGTTTTAGCAGGTTTTAACTTCCGAGGCCATTTTGAGGGCCTAAATGAAGGTTTTTCGATGTCTAGGACTTTTGGCATTTCCGTCTATTGTAAAAAGGCCTTCCGAGCCTCATTGTAATCATCTTCTCACGGATGCGAGTAGCCGTCACATCTCTTCTCAAAGATAAGCTGCCACCATTCTAGCGAGTCTTTCACTCTGTATTTTACAGTCTCTATACATTTATTTCATTAATAGAAATCGTGTATTACTGTATATCTATGACTCTTGTTATTTCCGCTATATCTCTGTTATATTGTTGTCTCTCTTGCAATATCTGTAAATATTTATGTGTTATATCTCCGCTCTCATTTCGTGCCGAAAATAATCTGGATCAGTGGTATCAGAGCAGGCTGCTCTTGATCATTTTTAGTGCATGTCCCCGACAAGGTCTAAGTATAGAAAATTGGGCCTCGAGTTTGTCTCTCTTGAGGAAAATCGCTCTCAAACACCGAAGAAATCCTCAATGGCGGAAGAAAAGAAAAATGACAGAGTAGACAATCCTATCAGTCTGTTGCTTGAGCAAGCTCTCACGCGACAGAGGGACGGAATGATGGAGAATTTTTCCCACATCCTTCAACGCTTACCGATCGCATCAGGTGCATCTTCATCAAGAGGCCACTTTGGAGGCACCTCGCCTTTTAAGGTACAGGTCAATTTTGATATTCCCATATTTGAAGGTCAAATAGATGCAGATGCCCTAGATAAATGGTTAAATCTGCTAGAAGGTTATTTCTCTGTTCATAATTTTTCCGACATGGAAAAGATCACCGTCGCACTCCTTAAGGCTCTCCCCCATGTCAAACATTGGTGGGAAACTTACTGGGAGCAGAGTTCTACAGAGGATTCTGGAATATATGGGGCTGAGCACACTTGGTATTTTTTTGTGGATGCGGTAAAGGAACAATATTACCCTGTTGGCAACTATGAGGACCAATACATGAGATGGACCACACTGCGGAAAGAGAGGGGCCAAGAAGTTCCGGAGTTCACCAATACCTTCCATACCTTGCGCACCAAGCTAGGTATCAAAGACTCTAAATGACATTTGGTTCTGAAATACCGTGGGGCTCTACATAGATACATCCAAACTAAAATGGATTTTCTGGACATCTCATCACTCGGTGCTGCTTATCGATATGCTGTTAAAATTGAGCAGAAATTTAAGCACCAGAACAAACGGGAATTTGGGTCTACAAATCCGCAACAACCAAAGTATGAAAAAGACAACCCGAGCAAACAGTCTCCCAAAAACCAGTCCAAGACACAGGAAAAGAAGGGTCACGGGAAGACACAGAAGGACACCTGAAAATGGTGCGAGTTCCACAAAAGCCCTTGGCACAACACTGATGAATGTCGCTCAAAATAGTCATTGGTGGCTGAGATCAAAGACAAGGAGACAAACCTTGATTCAGAATATGATTATGAAAATATTGGTAAAAGACAGATCATCGATGCAGACCCCACTGATATTGTTGCGACCGCAACAATTCAAACAGAAAACCAACAGATCCCGAAGAGGGCGAGCGCCTTTTTCATTCACATATGTGGGTGAAGGGGACCACGCTGCATTTTATTGTTGATAGCAGAAGCCAGAAGAACATCATCTCAACAGAGGTCGTAAAATAGTTGGGATTGTCGACAACACCACACCCGCAGCCATAAAACATCGGGTGGCTTCACCAAGGACAAGATCTTCGTGCCAACCAACAATGTCGATTGTCATATGACATCCAGCCCTTCAAGGACGAGGTATTATGTGATGTTTCCCCACTGGATGTCTGTGATGTTCTCTTGGGCCAACCATATATGTGGAAGCGCCATGTTGTTTATGAGTCTCGGCCCCGTAGTGTCATTCTTACTTTGGGGGGTCATCTCTACAGAATACCAGAGGTAGTTCCAACTATTGTTCCACCTAAAAAGGGTCGCAAGGTAGTATCTCATACTACAAAATTCAGCTTCTTCTCAATCTGTTCGAAAGGGGAACAAAAGGACATTGCAACCACTACATTTTCGCCCCCTGCACCTTCTATCCAACAGAAGCAGGTCGACAAGGTTGCAACAAAGCACAAAAATTCCTCTACACACCTTCCTCTCATGTAACTTGACTTGTTGAATAGCCTTAACTTCCACAGGTTGATGACAAACTTCCAAAAACTATGCAACGCGATGTATCCAACAATACAAGTAGCTCACCCAGATGCAGATCCAGCAAATGCTTTTCCCTCTCCCCCGGGAACCCAACGCAATGGAGACCATTGCTTCCTAAGGAGGGAGGATTGATCCAGGTGGATATCGATGGCCACCCACCTTTTCCAAATGGCTCAAAACAGTTTTCTGGACATTTTGACAATTTACTATTTTTAGCAGGTTTTAACTTCCGGGGCCATTTTGAGGGCCTCAATGAAGGCTTTTCGATATAGAGGTTCTCAATGATGGCCGAAGGCATGATCAATCCCCCAAAATGAATCTCCTTGATGATACCTTTCCAACGAGCTATCACACGCCTAAAACAGAGATCGTATGCGAAAGTTACGACCCCGGGAAGTTGATGTACTAACTTACCCAAACGGGGCCCACATGACTTTCGGAGCTTCATCTCCTAGGGTTAGGTTTTTGGATGTCTAGGACTTTTGGCATTCCCGTCTATTGTAAAAAGGCCTTCCGAGCCTCATTGTAATCATATTCTCATAGATGCGAGTAGCGATCACATCTCTTCTCAGAGATAAGCTGCCACCATTCTAGCGAGTCTTTCACTCTATATTTTACAGTATCTGTACATTTATTTCATCAATAGAAATCGTGTATTATGGTATATCTGTGACTCTTGTTATTTCCTCTATATCTCTGTTATATTGTTGTCTCTCTTGCAATATCTCTAAATATTTATGTGTTATATCTCCGCTCTCATTTCGTGCCGAAAATAGTCCGGATCAGTGGTATCAGAGCATGCTGCTCTTGATCGTTTTTAGTGCATGTCCCCGACAAGGTCTAAGTATAGCAAGTAAGGCCTCGAGCTTGTCTCTCTTGAGGACAATCGCTCTCGCACACCCAAGAAACCCTCAATGTCGAAAGAAAAGAAAAACGACGGAGCAGACGATCCTATCAATCTGTTGCTTGAGAAAGCTCTCACGCGACATAGGGACAGAATGATGGAGAATTTTTCCCACATCCTTCAACTCTTACCGATCGTATCAGGCACATATTCATCAAGCGGCCACTTTGGAGGCACCTCACCTTTTAAGGTACAGGTTAATTTTGATATTCGCATATTTGAAGGTCAAATAGATGCAGATGCCCTAGATAAATGGTTAAGTCTGCTAGAAGGTTATTTCTCTATTCATAATTTTTTCGACAAGGAAAAGATCACCTTCGCACTCCTTAAGGCTCTCCCCCATGTCAAACATTGGTGGGAAACTTACTGGGAGCAGTGTTCTATAGAGGATTCTGGAATATATGGGGTTGAGCCCACTTGGGATTTTTTTGTGGATGCGGTAAAGGTACAATATTACCCTTTTGGCAACTATGAGGACCAGTACATGAGATGGACCACACTGCGGCAAGAGAGGGGCCAAGCAGTTCCGGAGTTCACCAATACCTTCCATACCTTGAGCACCAAGCTGGGTATCAAAGACTCTGAACGACATTTGGTTTTGAAATACCGTGGGTCTCTACACAGATACATCCAAACTGAAATGGATTTTCTGGACATCTCATCACTTGGTGCTGCTTATCGATATGCTGTTAAAATTGAGCAGAAATTTAAGCACCATAACAAATGGGAATTCGGGTCTGCAAATCCGCAACAACCAAAGTATAACAAAGACAGCCCGAACAAACAGTCTCCCGAAAACCAGTCCAAGAAACAGGAAAAGAAGGGTCACGGGAAGACAAAGAAGGACACTGAAAAATGGTGCGAGTTCCACAAAATCCCTTGGCACAACACCGATGAATGTCGCTCAAAACAGTCATTGGTGGCTGAGATCAAAGACAAGGAGACAAACCTTTATTCAGAATCTGGTTCCGAAAATAATGGTAAAAGACAGATCATCGACGCAAACCCCACTGCTATTGTTGCGACCGCAACAATTCAACCAGAAGAACCAACAGATCCCGAAGAGGGGGAGTTCCTTTTTCATTCACAAATGTGGGTGAAGGGGACCCCGCTGCATTTTATTGTTGATAGCGGAACTCAGAATAACCTCATCTCAGCAGAGGTCGTCAAACAGTTGGGATTGTCGACAACACGACACCCGCAGCCATACAACATCATATGGCTTCGCCAAGGACAAGATCTTCGTGTCAACCAGCAATGGCGATTGTCATATGGCATCCAGCTCTTCAAGGACGAGGTATTATGTGATGTTGCCCCACTGGATGTCTGTGATGTTCTCTTGGGCTGACCATATATCTGGAAGTGCCATGCTGTTTATGAGTCTCGGCCCCGTAGTCTCATTGTTACTTTGGGGGGTCATCTCTACAGAATACTAGAGGTAGTTCCAACTATTGTTCCACCTAAAAAGTGCCGCAAGTTAGTATCTCATACTACAAAATTTAACTTCTTCACAATATGTTCGAAAGGGGAATAGAAGGACATTGCAACCACTACATTTTCGCCCCCTGCACCTTCTATCCAACAGAAGCAGGTCGACAAGGTTGCAGCAAAGCACAAAAATTCCTTCTGCACACCTTCCTCTCATGTAGCTTGACTTGTTGAATAGCCTCAACTTCCACAGGTTCATGAAATACTTCCACAAACTAAGCAGCGCGACGTCTCCATCAATATAAGCAACTCACCCAGATGCAGATACAACAAATGCTTTTCCCTCTCCCACAGGAAGTCAACGCAATGGAGAACATTTCTTCCTAAGGAGGGAGGATTGATCCAGGTGGATATCGATGGCCACCCACCTTTTCCAAATGGCTCAAAACAATTTTCTTGACATTTTGGCAATTTACTATTTTTAGCAGGTTTCAACTTCCGGGGCCATTTTGAGGGCCTAAATGAACGTTTTTTGATATATAGGTTCACAATGATAGTCAAAGGCATGATTGAGCCCCCAAAATGAATCTCATCGATGATACCTTTCCAACGAGCTCTCACACGCCTAAAACGGAGATCGTATGCGAAAGTTAAGACCCCAGGAAGTTGATGTACTAACTTACCCAAACGGGGCCCACATGACTTTTGGCGCTTCATCTCCTAGGGTTAGGTTTTTGGATGTCTAGGACTTTTGGCATTCCCGTCTATTTTAAAAATTCCTTCCGAGCCTCATTGTAATCATCTTATCACGGATGCGAGTAGCCGTCACATCTCTTCTCAGAGATAAGCTGCCACTATTCTAGCAAGTCTTTCACTCTGTATTTTACAGTCTCTGTACATTTATTTCATTAATAGAAATCGCGTATTACTGTATATCTGTGACTCTCGTTATTTACGCTATATCTCTTTTATATTTTTGTCTCTCTTGCAATATCTATAAATATTTATGTGTTATATCTCCCCTCTCATTTCGTGCCGAAAATAATCCGGATCAGCGGTATCAGAGCAGGCTACTCTTGATCATTTTTAGTGCATGTCCCCGACAAGGTATAAGTATAGCAAGTTGGGCCTCGAGCTTGTCTCTCTTGAGGAAAATTGCTCTCGCACACCCAAGAAACCCTCAATGGCAGAAGAAAAGAAAAACGACGGAGCAGACGATCCTATCAATCTGTTGCTTGAGCAAGCTCTCAGGCGACAGAGGGACGGAATGATGGAGAATTTTTCCCACATCCTTCAACGCTTACCGATCACATCAGGTGCACATTCATCAAGAGGCCACTTTAGAGGCACCTCGCCTTTTAAGGTACAGGTTAATTTTGATATTCCCATATTTGAAGGTCAAATAGATGCAGATGCCCTAGATAAATGGTTAAATTTGCTAGAAGGTTATTTCTCTGTTCATAATTTTTCCGACAAGGAAAAGATCACCTTCGCACTCCTTAAGGCTCTCCCCCATGTCAAACATTGGTGGGAAACTTACTGGGAGCAGAGTTCTACAAAGGATTCTGGAATATATGGGGCTAATCCCACTTGGGTTTTTTTTGTGGATGCGGTAAAGGAACAATATTACCCTGTTGGCAACTACGAGGACCAATACATGAGATGGACCACACTGAGGCAAGAGAGGGGCCAAGCAGTTCCGGAGTTCACCAATACCTTCCATACCTTGCGCACCAAGCTGGGTATCAAAGATTCTTAAGGACATTTGGTTCTGAAATACCGTGGGGCTCTACACAGATACATCCAAACTGAAATGGATTTTATGGACATCTCATCACTCGGTGCTGCTTATCGATATGTTGTTAAAATTGAGAAGAAATTTAAGCACCAGAACAAACGAGAATTCGCGTCTGAAAATCCATAACAACCAAAGTATGACAAAGACAGCCCGAACAAACAGTCTCTCGAAAACCAGTCCAAGACATAGGAAAAGAAGGGTCACAGGAAGAAAAAGAAGGACACCGGAAAATGGTGCGAGTTCCACAAAATCCCTTGGCACAACACCGATGAATTTCGCTCAAAACAGTCATTGGTGGCCCATATCAAAGACAAGGAGACAAACCTTGATTCAGAATCTGATTCTGAAAATAATGGTAAAAGACAGATCATCGATGCAAACCCCACTCCTATTGTTGCGACCACAACAATTCATCGAGAAGAACCAACAGATCCCGAAGAGGGAGAGCACCTTTTTCATTCACAGATGTGGGTGAAGGGGATCCCACTGCATTTTATTGTTGATAGTGGAATCCAGAAGAACCTCATCTCAGCAGAGGTCGTCAAACAATTGAGATTGTCGACAACACCACACCCGCATCCATACAACATCGGGTGGCTTCGCCAAGGACAAGATCTTCGTGTCAACCAACAATGTCGATTGCCATATGACATCCAGCCCTTCAAGGACGAGGTATTATGTAATGTTGCCCCATTGGATGTCTGTGATGTTCTCTTTGGCCAACCATATATGTGGAAGCGCTATGCTATTTATGAGTCTCGGCCCCGTAGTGTCATTGTTACTTTGTGGGGTCATCTCTACATAATACCGGAGGTAGTTCCAACTATTGTTCCACCTAAAAAGTGCCACAAGGTAGTATCTCATACTACAAAATTCATCTTCTTCACAATTTGATCGAAAGGGGAACATAAGGACATTGCAACCCCTACATTTTCGCCCCTTGCACCTTCTATCCAACAGAAGTAGGTCGACAAGGTTGCAACAAAGCACAAAAATTCCTTCTGCGCACCTTCCTCTCATGTAGCTCGACTTGTTGAACAACCTCAACTTCAACAGGTTCATGACAGACTTCCACAAACTAAGTAGCGTGATGTCTCCAACAATACAAGCAGCTCACCCAGATGCAGATCCAGCAAACACCTTTCCCTCTCCCTCGGGAACTCAACGCAATGGAGACCATTGCTTCCTAAAGAGGGAGGATTGATCCAAGTGGATATCGATGGCCACCCACCTTTTCCAAATGGCTCAAAACAATTTTCTGGCCATTTTGGCAATTTACTATTTTCAGCAGGTTTTAACTTCCGGGGCCATTTTGAGGGCCTAAATGAAGGTTTTTCAATATCGAGGTTCTCAATGATAGCCGAAGTCATGATTGAGCCCCCAAAATGAATCTCCTCGATGATACCTTTCCAACGAGATATCACACGCCTAAAACGAAGATCGTATGCGAAAGACAAGGAGACAAAACTTGATTCTGAATCTGATTCTGAAAATAATGGTAAAAGACAGATCATCGACGTAGACCCCACTACTATTGTATCGACCGCAACAATTCAACCAGAAGAACCAACATATCCCGAAGAGGGGGAGTACCTTTTTCATTCACAGATGTGGGTGAAGGGGACCCCGCTGCATTTTATTGTTGATAGCGGAAGCCAGAAGAACCTCATCTCAGCAGAGGTCGTCAAATAGTTGGGATTGTCGACAACACCATACCCGTAGCCATACAACATCGGGTGGCATCGCCAAGGACGAGATCTTCGTGTCAACCAACAATGTCGATTGTCATACAACATCCAACCCTTCAAGGACGAGGTATTATGTGATGTTGCCCCACTGGATGTCTGTGATTTTCTCTTGGGACAACCATATATGTGGAAGCGCCATGTTGTTTATGAGTCTGGGCCCCGTAGTGTCATTGTTACTTTGGGGCGTCATCTCTACAGAATACCAGAGGTATTTCAAACTATTCTTCCACCTAAAAAGTGCCACAAGGTAGTATCTCATACTACAAAATTTAGCTTCTTCACAATCTGTTCGAAAGGGGAACAGAAGGACATTGCAACCACTACATTTTCACCCCCTGCACCTTCTATCCAATAGAAGCAGGTCGACAAGGTTGCAGAAAAGCACAAAAATTCCTTCTGCACACCTTCCTCTCATGTAGCTTGACTTGTTGAACAACCTCAACTTCAATAGGTTCATGACAAACTTGCACAAACTAAGCAGTGCGACGTCTCCAACAATACAAGCAGCTCACCCAGATGCAGATCCAACAAACGCTTTTCCCTCTCCCCCGAGAACTCAACGCAATGGAGACCATTGCTTCCTAAGGAGGGAGGATTGATCCAGGTGGATATCGATGGCCACCCACCTTTTCCAAATGGCTCAAAACAGTTTTCTGGCCATTTTAGCAATTTACTATTTTTAGCAGGTTTTAACTTCCGGGGACATTTTGAGGGCCTAAATGAAGTTCTTTCAATATTGAGGTTCTCAAGGATAGCCAAAGGCATGATTGAGCCTCCAAAATGAATCTCCTCGACGATACATTTCCAATGAGCTATCACACGCCTAAAACGGAGATCGTATGCGAAAGTTACGACCTCGAGAAAGTTGATGTACTAACTTACCCAAACGGGGCCCACATGACTTTTGGAGCTTTATCTGCTAGGGTTAGTTTTTTGGATGTCTAGGAATTTTGGCATTCCCGTCTATTGTAAAAAGGCCTTCCGAGCCTCATTGTAATCATCTTCTCACGGATGCGAGTAGCCGTCACATCTCTTCTCAGAGATAAGCTGCCACCATTCTAGCGAGTCTTTCACTCTGTATTTTACAGTCTCTGTACATTTATTTCATTAATGGAAATCATGTATTACTGTATATCTGTGACTCTTGTTATTTCCACTATATCTCTGTTATATTGTTGTCTCTCTTGCAATATCTCTAAATATTTATGTGTTATATCTCCGCTTTCATTTCGTGCTGAAAATAATCCCGATGAGTGGTATCAGAGAAGGTTGCTCTTGATCGGTTTTAGTGCATGTCCTCGACAAGGTCTAAGTATAGAAAGTTGGGCCTAGAGCTTGTCTCTCTTGAGGAAAATCGCTCTCGCACACCCAAGAAACCCTCAATGGCGGAAGAAAAGAAAAACGACGGAGCAGATGATCCTATCAGTCTATTGCTTGAGAAAGCTCTCACGCGACAGAGGGACAGAATGATGGAGAATTTTTCCCACATCGTTCAATGCTTACCGATCACATCAAGCACATATTCATCAAGAAGCCACTTTGGAGGCACCTCGCCTTTTAAGGTACATGTTAATTTTGATATTCCCATATTTGAAGGTCAAATAGATGCAGATGCCCTAGATAAATGGTTAAATATGCTAGAAGGTTATTTCTCTATTCATAATTTTTTCGACAAGGAAAAGATCACCTTCGCACTCCTTAAGGCTCTCCCCCATGTCAAACATTGGTGGGAA
>ML789607.1:459046-472708 GCA_009831015.1 Picea engelmannii | reverse complement strand
GATGCCCTAGATAAATGGTTAAATATGCTAGAAGGTTATTTCTCTATTCATAATTTTTTCGACAAGGAAAAGATCACCTTCGCACTCCTTAAGGCTCTCCCCCATGTCAAACATTGGTGGGAAACTTACTGGGAGCAGAGTTCTACAGAGGATTCTAGAATATATGGGGCTGATCCCACTTGGGATTTTTTTGTGGATGCGGTAAAGGAACAATATTACCCTGTTGGCAACTATGAGGACCAGTACATGAGATGGACCACACTGTGGCAAGAGAGGTGCCAAGTAGTTCTGGAGTTCACCAATACCTTCCATACCTTGCGCACCAAGCTGGGTATCAAAGACTGTTAATGACATTTGGTTCTGAAATACCATGGGGCTCTACACAGATACATCAAAACTGAAATGGATTTTCTGGACATCTCATCACTCGGTGCTGCTTATCGATATGCTGTTAAAATTGAGCAGAAATTTAAGCACCAGAACAAATGGGAATTCGGGTCTGCAAATTCGCAACAACCAAAGTATGACAAAGACATCCCGAACAAACGGTCTCCCGAAAACCAGTCCAAGACACAGGGAAAGAAGGGTCACGGGAAGACAAAGAAGGACACCGAAAAATGGTGCGAGTTCCACAAAATCCCTTGGCACAACACCGATGAATGTCGTTCCAAACAGTCATTGGTGGCCGAGATCAAAGACAAGGAGACAAACATTGATTCAGAATATGATTATGAAAATAATGGTAAAAGACAAATCATCGACACAGACCCCACTGCTATTGTTGCGACCACAACAATTCAACCAGAAGAACCAACAGATCCCGAAGAGGGGGAGCACCTTTTTCATTCACAGATGTGGGTGAAGGGGACCCTGCTTCATTTTATTGTTGATAGTGGAAGCCAGAAGAACCTCATCTCAGCAGAGGTCGTCAAACAGTTGGGATTGTCGACAACACCACACCCGCAACCATACAACATCGGGTGGCTTCGCCAAGGACGATATCTTCGTGTCAACCAGCAATGTCGATTGTCATACGACATCCAACCCTTCAAGGACGAGGTATTATGTAATGTTTCCCCACTTGATGTCTGTGATGTTCTCCTGGGCCAACCATATATGTGGAAGCGCCATGCGTATTATGAGTCTCGGCCCCGTAGTGTCATTGTTACTTTGGGGGGTCATCTCCACAGAATACGAGAGGTAGTTCCAAGTATTGTTCCACCTAAAAAGTGCCACAAGATAGTATCTCATACTACAAAATTCAGCTTCTTCACAATCTGTTCGAAAGGGGAACAAAAGGACATTGCAACCACTACATTTTCGCCCCTTGCACCTTCTATCCAATAGAAGCAGGTCAACAAGGTTGTAGCAAAGGAAAAAAATTCCTTCTGCACACCTTCCTCTCATGTAGCTTGACCTGTTGAACAGCCTCAACTTCAACAGGTTCATGACAGACTTCCACAAACTAAGCAGCGTGACGTCTCCAGCAATACAAGCAACTCACCCAGATGCAGATCCAACAAACGCTTTTCCCTCTCCGCCGGGAACTCAACGCAATGGAGACCATTGCTTCCTAAGGAGGGAGGATTGATCGAGGTGGATATCGATGGCCACACACCTTTTCCAAATGGCTCAAAACAGTTTTTTGGCCATTTTGACAATTTACTATTTTTAGCAGGTTTTAACTTCCGGGGCCATTTTGTGGGCCTAAATGAAGGTTTTTCGATATTGAGGTTCTCAATTATACTCGAAGTCATTATTCATCCTCCAAAATGAATCTCCTCGACGATACCTTTCCAACGAGCTATCACACGCCTAAAACGGAGATCGTATGCGGAAGTTACGACCCTGGGAAGTTGATGTACTAACTTACCCAAACGGGGCCCACATGAATTTTGGCGCTTCATCTCCTAGGGTTAGGTTTTTGGATGTCTAGGACTTTTGGCATTCCCGTCTATTGTAAAAAGGCCTTCCGAGCCTCATTGTAATCATCTTCTCATGGATGCGAGTAGCCGTAACATCTCTTCTCAGAGATAAGCTGCCACCATTCTAGCGAGTCTTTCACTCTGTATTTTACAGTCTCTGTACATTTATTTCATTAATAGAAATTGTGTATTACTGTATATCTGTGGCTCTTGTTATTTTCGCTATATCTCTATTATATTGTTGTCTCTCTTGCAATATCTCTAAATATTTATGTGTTATATCTCCGCTCTCATTTCATGCCGAAAATAATCCGGATCAGTGTTATCAGAGCAGGCTGCTCTTGATCCTTTTTAGTGCATATCCCCGACAAGGTCTAAGTATAGCAAGTTGGGCCTCGAGCTTGTCTCTCTTGAGGACAATCGCTCTCGCACACCCAAGAAACCCTCAATGGCAGAAGAAAAGAAAAACGACGGAGCAGACGATCCTATCATTCTGTTGCTTGAGCAAGCTCTCACGCAACAGAGGGACAGAATGATGGATAATTTTTCCCAAATCCTTCAACACTTACCGATCGCATCAGGTGCATCTTCATCAAGCAGCCACTTTGGAGGCACCTCGCCTTTTAAGGTACAGGTTAATTTTGATATTCCCATATTTGAAGGTCAAATAGATGCAGATGCCCTAGATAAATGGTTAAATCTGCTAGAAGCTTATTTCTCTGTTCATAATTTTTCCGACAAGGAGACGATCACCTTCGCACTCCTTAAGGCTCTCCCCCATGTCAAACATTGGTGGGAAACTTACTGGGAGCATATTTCTACAGAGGATTCTGGAATATATAGGGCTGAGCCCACTTGAGATTTTTTTGTGGATGCGGTAAAGGAACAATATTACCCTGTTGGCAACTATGAGGACCAGTACATGAGATGGACCACACTGCGGAAAGAGAGGGGCCAAGAATTTCCGGAGTTCACCAATACCTTCCATACCATACACACCAAGATGGGTATAAAAGACTCTGAACGACATTTGGTTCTGAAATACCGTGGGGCTCTACACAGATACATCCAAACTAAAATGGATTTTCTGGACATCTCATCACTTGGTGCTGCTTATCGATATGCTTTTAAAATTGAGCAGAAATTTAAGCACCAGAACAAACAACAATTCAGGTCTGCAAATCCGCAACAACCAAAGTATGACAAAGACATCCCGAACAAACAGTCTCCCGAAAACCTGTCCAAGACACAGGAAAAGAAGGGTCACGGGAAGACAAAGAAGGACACCGTAAAATGGTGCGAGTTCCAAAAAATCCCTTGGCACAAAATCGATGAATGTCACTCAAAACATTCATTGGTGGCCGAGATCAAAGACAAGGAGACAAACCTTGATTCATAATCTGATTCTGAAAATAATGGTAAAAGACAGATCATCGACGCAGACCCCACTGCTATTGTTGTGACCGCAACAATTCAACTAGAAGAACCAACAGATCCCGAAGAGGGGGAGTGCCTTTTTCATTCACAGATGTGGGTGAAGGGGACCCCACTGCATTTTATTGTTGATAGCGGAAGCCAGAAGAACCTCATCTCAGCAGAGGTCGTCAAACAGTTGGGATTTTCGACAACACCACACCCGCAGCCATACAACATCAGGTGGCTTCGCTAAGGACGAGATGTTCGTGTCAACCAGCAATTTTGATTGTCATACGGCATCCAGCCCTTCAAGGAAAAGGTATTATGTGATGTTTCCCCACTGGATGTCTGTGATGTTCTCTTGGGACAACCATATATGTGGAAGCGCCATGCTGTTTATGAGTCTCGACCCCGTAGTGTCATTGTTACTTTGGGGGGTCATCTCTACAGAATACCAGAAGTAGTTCCAACTATTGTTCCACCTAAAAAGTGCCGCAAGGTAGTATCTCATACTAAAAAATTCAGCTTCTTCACAATCTATTCGAAAGGGGAACAAAAGGACATTGCAACCACTACATTTTCGCCCCCTGCACCTTCTATCCAACAGAAGCAGGTCGACAAGGTTGCAGCAAAGCACAAAAATTCCTTTTGCACACCTTCCTCTCATGTAGCTCGACTTGTTGAATAGCCTCAACTTCAACAGGTTCATGACAAACTTCCACAAACTAAGCAGCGCGACTTCTCCAGCAATACAAGCAGCTCACCCAGATGCAGATCCAACAAACACTTTTCCCTCTCCCCCGGGACCTCAACACAATGGAGACCATTGCTTCCTAAGGAGGGAGGATTGATCCAGGTGGATATCGATGGCCACCCACCTTTTCCAAATGGCTCAAAACAGTTTTTTGGCCATTTTGACAATTTACTATTTTTAGCAGGTTTTAACTTCCGGGGCCATTTTGAGGGCCTAAATGAAGGTTTTTCGATATCAAGGTTCTCAAAGATATCCGAAGGCATTATTGAGCCCCCAAAATGAATATCCTCGACGATACCTTTCCAACGAGCTATCACACGCCTAAAACGAAGATCATATGTGAAAGTTACGACCCCGGGAAGTTGATGTACTAACTTACCCAAATGGGGCCCAGATGACTTTTGGCGCTTCATCTCCTAGGGTTAGGTTTTTGGATGTATAGGACTTTTGGCATTCCCATCAATTGTAAAAAGGCCTTCCGAGCCTCATTGTAATCATCTTCTCACAGATGCGAATAGCCGTCACATCTCTTCTAAGAGATAAGCTGCCACCATTCTAGCGAGTCTTTCACTCTGTATTTTACAGTCTCTATACATTTATTTCATTAATAGAAATAGTGTATTAATGTATATATGTGACTCTTGTTATTTCCGCTATATATTTGTTATATTGTTGTCTCTCTTGCAATATCTGTAAATATTTATGTGTTATATCTCCGCTCTCATTTCGTGCCGAAAATAATCCGGATCAGTGGTATCAGAGCAGGCTCCTCTTGATCGTTTTTAGTGCATGTCCCCGACAACGTCTAAGTATAGCAAGTTGGGCCTCGAGCTTGTCTCTCTTGAGGACAATCTCTCTCGCACACCCAATAAACCCTCAATGGCAGAAGAAAATAAAAACGACGGAGCAAACGATCCTATCAGTCTGTTTCTTGAGCAAGCTCTCACGCGACAGAGGGACGGAATGATGGAGAAGTTTTCCCACATCCTTCAACGCTTACCGATCACATCAGACGCATATTCATCAAGCGACCACTTTGGAGGCACCTCGCCTTTTAAGGTACAGGTTAATTTTGATATTCCCATATTTGAAGGTCAAATAGATGCAGATGCCCTAGATAAATGGTTAAATCTGCTAGAAGGTTATTTCTCTGTTCATAATTTTTCCGACAAGGAAAATATCACCTTCGCACTCCTTAAGGCTCTCCCCCATGTCAAACATTGGTGGGAAACTTACTGGTAGCAAAGTTCTACAAAGGATTCTGGAATATATGGGACTGAGCCCACTTGGGATTTTTTTGTGGATGCGGTAAAGGAACAATATTACCTTGTTGGCAACTATGAGGACCGGTACATGAGATGGACCACACTGCGGAAAGAGAGGGGCCAAGCAGTTTCAGAGTTCACCAATACCTTCCATACCTTGCCCACCAATCTGGGTATCAAAGACTTTGAACGACATTTGGTTCAGAAATACCGTGGGGCTCTACACAGATACATCCAAACTGAAATGGATTTTCTGGACATCTCATCACTCGGTGCTGCTTATCGATATGCTGTTAAAATTGAGTAGACATTTAAGCACTAGAACAAATGGGAATTCGGGTCTGCAAATCTGCAACAACCAAAGTATGACAAAGATAGCCCGAACAAACAGTCTCCCGAAAACGAGTCCAAGATACAGGAAAATAAGGCTCACGGGAAGACAAAGAAGGACACTGGAAAATGGTGCGAGTTCCAAAAAAGACCTTGGAACAACATCGATGAATGTCGCTCAAAACAATCATTGGTGGCCGAGATCAAAGACAAGGAGACAAACCTTGATTCAGAATCGGATTCCGAAAATAATGGTAAAAGACAGATCATTGACGCAGACCCCACTGCTATTGTTGCGACCGCAGCGATTCAACCAGAAGAACCAACAGATCCCGAAGAGGGGGAGCGCCTTTTTCATTCAGAGATGTGGGTGAAGGGGACCCTGCTGCATTTTATTGTTGATAGCGGGAGCCAGAAGAACCTCATCTCAGCAGAGGTCGTCAAACAGTTGGGATTGTCGACAACACCACACCCGCAACCATACAACATCGGGTGGCTTCGCCAAGGACGAGATCTTCATGTCAACCAGAAATGTCGATTGTCATACGGCATCCAACCCTTCAAGGATGAGGTATTATGTGATGGTGCCCCATTGGATGTCTGTGATGTTCTCTTGGGCCAACCATATATGTGGAAGCTCCATGCTGTTTATGAGTCTCGGCCCCGTAGTGTCATTGTTACTTTGGGGGGTCATCTCTACAGAATACCAGAGGTAGTTCCAACTATTGTTCCACCTAAAAAGTGCCGCAAGGTAGTATCTCATACTACAAAATTCAGCTTCTTCACAATCTGTTTGAAAGGGGAACATAAGGACATTACAACCACTACATTTTCGCCCCCTGCAGCTTCTATCCAACAGAAGCAGGTCGACAAGGTTGCAGAAAAGCACAAAAATTCCTTCTGCACACCTTCCTCTCATGTAGCTCGACTTGTTGAACAGCCTCAACTTCAACAGGTTCATGACAGACTTCCACAAACTAAGCAGCGCGACGTCTCCAACAATACCAGCAACTCACCCAGATGCAGATCCAGCAAACACTTTTCCCTCTCCCCCGAGAACTCAACGCAATGGAGACCTTTGCTTCCTAAGGAGGGAGGATTGATCCAGGTGGATATCGATGGCCACCCACCTTTTCCAAATGGCTCAAAACAGTTTTCTAGCCATTTTGGCAATTTACTATTTTTAGCAGGTTTTAACTTCTGGGGCCATTTTGAGGGCCTAAATGAAGGTTTTTCGATATAGAGGTTCTCAATGATAGACGAAGGTATGACTGAGCCACAAAAATGAATCTCCTTGATGATACCTTTCCAACGAGCTATCACACGCCTAAAACGGAGATCGTATGCGAAAGTTATGACCCCAGGAAGTTGATGTACTAACTTACCCAAACGGGGCCCACATGACTTTTGGCGCTTCATCTCCTAGTGTTAGGTTTTTGGATGTCTAGGACTTTTGGCATTCCTTTCTATTTTAAAAAGGCCTTCTGAGCCTCATTGTAATCATCTTCTCACGGATGCGAGTAGCCATCACATCTCTTCTCAGAGATAAGCTGCCACCATTCTAGCGAGTCTTTCACTCTGTATTTTACAGTCTCTGTACATTTATTTCATTAATAGAAATCGTGTATTACTGTATATATGTGACTCTTGTTATTTCCGCTATATCTCTATTATATTTTTGTCTCTCTTGCAATATCTCTGAATATTTATGTGTTATATCTCCGCTCTCATTTCGTGCCGAAAATAATCCGGATCAGTGGTATCAGAGAACGTTGCTCTTGATTGTTTTTAGTGCATGTCCCCGACAAGGTCTAAGTATAGAAAGTTGGGCCTCGAGCTTGTCTCTCTTGAGGAAAATCTCTCTCGCACACCCAAGAAACCCTCAATGGCATAAGAAAAGAAAAACGACGGAGCAGACGATCCTATCAGTCTGTTGCTTGAGCAAGCTCTCACACGACAGAGGGACAGAATGATAGAGAATTTTTACCACATCCTTCAATGCTTACCAATCACATCAGGCGCATCTTCATCAAGCGGCCACTTTGGAGGCACCTCGCCTTTTAAGGTACAGGTTAATTTTGATATTCCCATATTTGAAGGCCAAATAGATGCAAATGCCCTAGATAAATGGTTAAATCTGCTAGAAGGTTATTTCTCTGTTCATAATTTTTTCGACAAGGAAAAGATCACCTTCGCACTCCTTAAGGCTCTCCCCCATGTCAAACATTGGTGGGAAACTTACTGGGAGCAGATTTCTACAGAGGATTCTGGAATATATGGGGCTGAGCCCACTTGGGATTTTTTTGTGGATGCGGTAAAGGAACAATATTACCCTATTGGAAACTATGAGGACCAGTACATGAGATGGACCACACAGCGGCAAGATAGGGGCCAAGCAGTTCCGGAGTTCACCAATACCTTCCATACCTTGCGCACCAAGCTATGTATCAAAGACTCTGAACGACATTTGTTTCTGAAATACTGTGGGTCTCTACACAGATACATCCAAACTGAAATGGATTTTCTGGACATCTCATCACTCGGTGCTGCTTATCGATATGTTGTTAAAATTGAGAAAAAATTTAAGCACCAGAACAAATGGGAATTCAGGTCTGCAAATCTGCAACAACCAAAGTATGACAAATACATCCCAAACAAACAGTCTCCAGAAAACCAGTCCAAGACACAGGAAAAGAAGGGTTACGGGAAGACAAAGAAGGACACCGAAAAATGGTGCGAGTTCCACAAAATCCCTTGGCACAACACGGATGAATGTCGCTCAAAACAGTCGTTGGTGGCTGAGATCAAAGACAAGGAGACAAACCTTGATTCAGAATCTGATTATGAAAATAATGGTAAAAGACAGATCATCGACGCAGACCCCACTGCTATTGTTGCGACCGCAACAATTCAACCAGAAGAAACAATAGATCCCGAAGAGGGGGAGCACCTTTTTCATTCACAGATGTGTGTGAAATGGACCCCACTACATTTTATTGTTGATAGAGGAAGCCAGAAGAACCTCATCTCAGCAGAGGTCGTCAAACAGTTGGGATTGTCGACAACACCACACCCGCAGCCATACAACATCGGGTGGCTTCGCCAAGGACGCGATCTTCGTGTCAACCATCAATGTCGATTGTCATATGGCATCCAACCCTTCAAGGATGAGGTATTATGTGATGTTTCCCCACTGGATGTCTGTGATGTTCTCTTGGGCCAACCATATATGTGGAAGCGCCATGCTGTTTATGAGTCTCGGCCCCGTAGTGTCATTGTTACTTTGGGGGGTCATCTCTACAGAATACCAGAGGTAGTTCCAACTATTGTTCCACCTAAAAAATGCCGCAAGGTAGTATCTCATACTACAAAATTCAGCTTCTTCACAATCTGTTCGAAAGGGAAACAAAAGGACATTGCAACCACTACATTTTCGCCCCCTGCACCTTCTATCCAACAGAAGCAGGTCGACAAGGTTGCAACAAAGCACAAAAATTCCTTCTACACACCTTCCTCTCATGTAGCTCGACTTTTTGAACAACATCAACTTCAACAGGTTCATGACAGACTTCCACAAACTAAGCAGCGCGATGTCTCCAGCAATACAAGCAGCTCACCCAGATGCAGATCCAGCAAACACTTTTCCCTCTCCCCTGAAAACTCAATGCAATGGAGACCATTTCTTCCTAAGGAGGGAGGATTGATCCAGGTGGATATCGATGGCCACCAACCTTTTCCAAATGGCTCAAAACAGTTTTTTGGCCATTTTGACATTTTACTATTTTTAGCAGGTTTTAACTTCCGGGGCCATTTTGAGGGCCTAAATGAAGTTTTTTCAATATCTAGGTTCTCAATTATATCTAAAGGAATGATTGAGCCCTCAAAATGAATCTCCTCGATGATACCTTTCCAATGAGCTATCACACGCCTAAAACGGAGATCGTATGCGGAAGTTACGACCCCGGGAAGTTGATGTAATAACTTACGCAAACGAGGCCCACATGACTTTTGGCGCTTCATCTCCTAGGGTTAGGTTTTTGGATATCTAGGAATTTTGGCATTCCCTTCTATTGTAAAAAGGCCTTCCGAGCCTCATTGTAATCATCTTCTCACGGATGCGAGTAGCCGTCACATCTCTTCTCAGAGATAAGCTGCCACCATTCTAGCGAGTCTTTCACTCTATATTTTACAGTCTCTGTACATTTATTTCATTAATAGAAATCGTGTATTACTGTATATCTGTGACTCTTGTTATTTCCGCTATATCTCTATTATATTGTTGTCTCTCTTTCAATATCTCTAAATATTTATGTGTTATATCTCCGCTCTCATTTCGTGCCGAAAGTAATCCGGATCAGTGGTATCAGAGCAGGCTTCTCTTGATCGTTTTTAGTGCATGTCCTCGACAAGGTCTAAGTATAGAAAGTTGGGCTTCAAGCTTGTCTCTCTTGTGGACAATCGCTCTCGCACACCCAAGAAACCCTCAATGGCGGAAGAAAAGAAAAACGACGGAGCAGACGATCCTATCAGTCTGTTGCTTGAGCAAGCTCTCACGTCACAGAGGGACGGGATGATGGAGAATTTTTCCCACATCCTTCAACGCTTACCGATCGCATCAGGCACATCTTCATCAAGAGACCACTTTGGAGGCACCTCTCATTTTAAGGTACAGGTTAATTTTGATATTCCCATATTTGAAGGTCAAATAGATGCAGATGCGCTAGAAAAATGGTTAAATCTGGTAGAAGGTTATTTATTTGTTCATAATTTTTCCGACAAGGAAAAGATCACCTTCGCACTCCTTAAGGCTCTCCCCCATGTCAAACATTAGTGGGAAACTTACTGGGAGAATATTTCTACAGAGGATTCTGGAATATATGGGGCTGAGCCCACTTGGGATTTTTTTGTGGATGCGGTAAAGGAACAATATTACCCTGTTGGAAACTATGAGGACTAGTACATGAGATGGAACACACTGTGGCAAGAGAGGGGCCAAGCAGTTCCGGAGTTCACCAATACCTTCCATAATTTGCGCACCAAGCTGGGTATCANNGAAATACCGTGGGGCTCTACACAGATACATCCAAACTGAAATGGATTTTCTGGACATCTCATCACTCGGTGCTGCTTATCGATATGCTATTAAAATTGAGAAGAAATTTAAGCACAAGAACAAACGGGAATTCGGGTCTGCAAATCCGTAACAACCAAAGTATGACAAAGACAGCCCAAACAAACAGTCTCCCGAAAACCAGTCCAAGACACAGGAAAAGAAGGGTCACATGAAGACAAAGAAGGACACCGGAAAATGGTGCGAGTTCCACAAAATCCCTTGGCACAACACCGATGAATGTCGCTCAAAACATTCATTGGTGGCCGAGATCAAAGACAAGGTGACAAACCTTGATTCAGAATCTGATTCTGAAAATAATGGTAAAAGACAGATCATCGACGCAGACCCCACTGCTATTGTTGCGACCGCAACAATTCAACCAGAAGAACCAACAGATCCTGAAGAGGGGGAGCCCCTTTTTCATTCATAGATGTGGGTGAAGGGGACCCCACTGAATTTTATTGTTGATAGCGGAAGCCAGAAGAACCTCATCTCAGCAGAGGTCGTCAAACATTTGCGATTGTTGATAACACCACACCCGCAGCCATACAACATCGGGTGGCTTCGCCAATGACGAGATCTTCATGTCAACCAGCAATGTTGATTGTCATACGGAATCCATCCCTTCAAGGATGAGGTATTATGTGATGTTTCCCCACTGGATGTCTGTGATGTTCTCTTGGGCCAACCATATATGTGGAAGCGCCATGTTGTTTATGAGTCTCGACCCCGTAGTGTCATTGTTACTTTGGGGGGTCATCTCTACAGAATACTAGAGGTAGTTCCAACTATTGTTCCACCTAAAAAGTGCCACAAGGTAGTATCTCATACTACAAAATTCAACTTCTTCACAATCTGTTCGAAAGGGGAACATAAGGACATTGCAACCACTACATTTTCGCCCACTGCACCTTCTATCCAATAGAAGCAGGTCGACAAGGTTGCAGCAAAGCACAAGAATTCCTTCTGCACACCTTCCTCTCATATAGATCGACTTGTTGAACAATCTCAACTTCAACAGGTTCATGACAGACTTCCACAAACTAAGCAGCGCGACGTCTCCAACAATACAAGCAGCTCACCCAGATGCAGATCCAGCAAACGCTTTTCCCTCTCCCTCAGGAACTCAATGCAATGGAGACCATTTCTTCCTAAGGAGAGAGGATTGATCTAGGTGGTTATCGATGGCCACCCACCTTTTCCAAATGGCTCAAAACAGTTTTTTGGCCATTTTGGCAATTTACTATTTTTAGCAGGTTTTAACTTCCGGGGCCATTTTGAGGGCCTAAATGAATGTTTTTTGATATAGAGGTTCTAAATGATAGCCAAAGGCATTATTCATCCCTGAAAATGAATCTCCTCGATGATACCTTTCCAACGAGCTATCACACGCCTAAAACGGAGATCGTATGCGAAAGTTACGACCCCAAGAAGTTGATGTACTAGCTTACCCAAACGGGGCCCACATGACTTTTGGCGCTTCATCTCCTAGGGTTAGGTTTTTGGATGTCTAGGACTTTTGGAATTCCCGTATATTGTAAAAAGGCCTTCCGAGCCTCATTGTAATCATATTCTCACGGATGCATGTAGCCGTCACATCTCTTCTCAGAGATAAGCTGCCACCATTCTAGCGAGTCTTTCACTCTCTATTTTACAGTCTCTGTACATTTATTTCATTAATAGAAATCATGTATTACTGTATATCTGTGACTCTTGTTATTTCCGCTATATCTCTGTTATATTGTTGTATCTCTTGCAATATCTCTAAATATTTATGTGTTATATCTCCGCTCTCATTTCGTGCCGAAAATAATCTGGATCAAGTTGGGATACCCATCTCGGTGAGGATTGGTAGCTTGGCCTTGCGAGGTGAGCTGGGAGCTATTTGTTCTCTGGTTTATGTGTGTGGCCCCTTTGCAGATTGGGGGGCTAAGGGGGAAGAAGAGTACCCCTATATTTGGCTGGGAGGTACTGGTGAAGTCTCATCGGTTGACAAGCGAGAGTTGCATGGAGCGCACAAGACAATGACTCGGAGCAGACAACTTGGGCTAAGGTACGCTTACTTGCATTCTGCATGGTAGATTATTATAAACCGTACGCCTTCATTTATGTATTTTTAACTGTGTAAAGAAGGTGTTTAACTTAACAGTTTAATTGAGAACTTAAATTCCCTTAGCCTTAAGCTCGTTGCTTGAATTGGTTCCCTTGGCGATAGATCCCTAAATGTTGTGACTGTCCTATGGTTTTATTGTTTTTTGATGAGTTTGCGATTTTACTTTGCCCTCGTCCCTAGCTCATCAATCCATGTGATTGAGTACCTCTGCATCTGATTGCTTAAACTGTGAAACCCTTGTGTTTCCTTGAAATATTATCCCTGTTTTTCCTTGATTGATAACCTCTAAGTTGAAGGCCCAATATATGCGTTTTGGATTGTTTGTGTGTGGATTGATAGATTTATTGAACAACCACGTGGTTTACAGTGGACAACGATTTATTCTTAAGGTTTCCTTATCATGGATATCAAAATTGTATATGCCTACAATTGTGGATATGTCTGCACTCATTCATATGATAGGGCTGCTAGTTTTATATATATCTGCAATTATATACATATGCTTGCATTTCTTTCATTTACACAACGAAATTTTTTCTTGGTGTTCATATGTCGTTTGACAGCGAAATCGGGCCTTGAATGGTAGCGGATTTATTCTTGATTGCTGGATATATTTCTTTGCAATTTTAAATATTGAATGCGTAACCATTTCCGAAATATTTCTCTGTGATTTTAAATATTTAATGCGTAACCATTGCTGAAATATTGCTCTGGGATTTTATATATTGAATGTGTAACCATTGCCG